>JAXIVJ010006177.1:0-45000 GCA_036785665.1 Chirona hameri
TAATTCTGAGGGAATTATGATCTACTGTCCTATTCTGACATGAACTTCTACCAATGCTTACTTCCTGCTGCCCTAGTACTAGCGTCCCCGAACCCCCCCCCCCCCCCCCCTCCTACCTAGTTTCCCTGAATGACACTTCTGTAGGCATCTCCCAAAGCCCTTGCCCCCTCATCCGATAAGTGAAGCCCATCTTTCATGTAGTACCTACGCCACTCATAGAACTCATAGAAGTTGCTCCTCAAGTTTGATCATCTGAAGTATCAGATAATGCATTGTGGAGCAACAAACAGTAAAGCAAAATATGTCATGAAAGAAGAAAAAAAAACAGTTTACAAAGAACACAAAGTAACTACAGTAGAAAAAGACATTGGAGTGTATGTAACAGACAACCTCAAGCCAATAACACACTGCAAGAGGGCAGGTAGCAGAGCAATATCAGCACTTCAAAGACTGAGGATGACATTTGATAGACTGGATATGAAAAACTTCAAGATTTTATATACCACATATGTTAGGCCACATCTGGAGTATGGTATACAGGCAGCTGGTCCATACATTACATGGTACAGGATGTCAGGGCACTTGAAAAGGTACAGAGGACTGGAGAGTGACTAAGATGGTTGGACAGATAAAACATCTAACGTATGAGGAACGCTTGAGAGAACTCAAACTTCTTAGTATTGAAGAGAGGATCCTGAGGGGCGACCTGATAGAAATGTACAAGATCCTGACAAGACAAACCAACATGGACCCCAACCAGTTTGTTGAACTAAACAAGGATGAAAGAACAAGAGGACACCAAGAAGCTGGTAAAGGGGTCAACTCACTTATCAAGACTCAAGTTGGTCCGCCCCTGTAGCTCAGTTGGGAGAGCGCCGGGCTTCTGATCTCACCCGGTACTGGCAGCCCGGGTTCGAGTCGCTTCGGCGCTCGCTATTTGCCCCTGACTGGGATGGCCTGTGGCCGGTGGCAGCGGTCACGCTCAAGGTCAGGTGACGTCAGAGGGTGGGGCGGACCGTGTCCAGTTATGTCGGGCACGTAAAACTTTCGCTTCTAAATTCTGCCGCACGCCAGGAATTGCTTGATCGGGTGGTGGGGTCAGGGCCTGCGCAACAAGCTATGCTTAGCGCTGGGCCTGACCTCGGCAATCCATCCATTCAAAAACATTCGGACTAAATTTATTTATAAAAATAAAACAAAATGCAGATAGTCGTTACACCGTGGAATGAACTCCCACAAGAAGTTGTAACTGCTGAGTCCACCAATTCTTTCAAAAACAGACTTGACCAACACTGGGCCACAAAGTACGCTGGCGACATGTCCAAACCTATGAAGAAGGGAGCACCAAATAGACCCTGTCTACACCCAGCTCACCCAACCTAAACCTAAACATTTTGACATGCAAGTGTTGCATCGTAGGCCATGACAAGATCTTGTCAGCATGTGCACCAACTCAGGCATACATTTGGCTATTTCCAGGTGTGTGTTGAGTGTGTGCACCAGGTGTTCCAGGTGTGTGTGCACCAAGATTTTCAGGAGTGGATTGTGTATGCCATCACTAAAAACTGGTTAAACTGACCATAACCTTGCCTGCAGTCTAGATAATCACTGTTCATCTTGGGCATGTACATGCTATGCTTTGCAGTCTGGCATGTTGCGGGAACATTCAATAATGTTTTTATGCCTTTGTTTTATTTGTCTACACATAACTGCAAGTGCACCTAAACATTATTACAGACAGGTACCATTTTGGGAGGCAGTCTGTGAATTTGCTCCTTCAGCTAATGTCCAGTACAGGTAGGGCATGTTGTTCATCAAGTTATGTTTGCACTCACATATAAAGCACAACAATATTTAGTATCAGCTTCATCATATTTTCGCAGTGCACTATGCCCTCTGAACCATTGCACCTTGAATGAGTTTGCATGCTATTTGTGAATAAGTGTGAAACACTACATAACTGGAAAGAACAGTTGTTACTCCACTTCCCTTATTCACTACATAATTGCAGATAGAAGTTGAATTGAGTAAAATCACTTCACACCAACCTAACTTGCCCCCTCTATATGCAGCATGTCTGAAAGGAGGCCCCAGAGGCGTGGAGGAGCAGGGGGCCAAGACGTCAGCTTTTCCAGCCAGACTTAATGTATGTATTCTAATCCTGTGTTTGGTTATATTTTTATATTAATGAACCTAAGCACCTAATCTGAATTCATATACCTAATCTGAACCTAATGGTATATGTTTTTTTCCAGTTTACATGCGTGTGTCTTAGAAATATGTTAAAAAAAATATATGACATATATATGCAAATATATGTCATTCTGGCCATGATCACAATCCCTTGTCAGTTGTTACTGTTACATACATATATAATGAAGTAGTTCATTCATTTCCATATTGTCTTTGTAAGATGCCCAGCAGGCAAATTAGTACTGATTATTGTTTTTACAGACACAGAAGACAGCAGTCAGTGCTGCTTCATGCAGCAGACCTCAGAGTAATCATTTCAAACAGTTCGCACCATTTTAATTGCACATTGCTTTAGTAGCAGTAGCATTTTAGAGCTTTATAGATCAAGCACATGTGTTGTAGTTATTATGTTTTTCGTCATGTATGATGTTGGTATTACAGGGAGAATGTACTACTATTAATCATATATTAGCAGCAAATGACATGCATATTTGTATCATTGATAATGACTTTAGCTTTCTGTTTTGTCGACTATTACGTCATATGGCGCACATTTTGTTCACATTAGCCAGGTTTGCATGCTTGTAGCTTAGTTTGTGGTTTCTTCCATAGTGTAGTCTAATCCCGAATCCATGTACTTAGTCTTTATTTTGAATTTCTTGCCTGTATTTTGCACAACCGCCAGGAATTATTAAAGCTACATCTGTGTCGCTGGCTCCCGTTCGCTGTTTCAAGAAGACATAAATATTCACATCAATCAGCCAGCGTGATTATTTTCGTCCCTTGTGTCTTTTAGTCCAGTTTGTTTGACTTAGTCCAGCACTTACAAGCCATATGTTATATGTAAGAACAAGTGTTTTACTTATTTTGTTTTGGTAAAAAAGTAGGAAATACAAGTAATTGATGTTGTTTTGCCGATTGTGTACCTGAAAAAGTCCCTAATTGAATTTCACGTTTTAACGCTTCATAATTCCATGAATATGTGATAGGCACTTAGCATGACATTGCATGTATGTTTCATCTGCATCAAACGTTGTTAGAGGCGTCTTTGCAGGCAGCGCCGACAGCCATAGTGCTGGACCTGCTCGGCACGATCCTAATCGAGCGCCCAGACGTGCGTTGGGCGTATGCCGACCGCCTGCCACCACCATCGCCCAGGCCTGAAGCGGCAGCTGCCGCGGCGCCCTGGAGCGCCTCGAGCAGCGGCTCCTGTTCGTCCAGGAGCTGCTGCAGAAGCAGCGCCTGCACGCCCCACCCAGCCGCGTCCGGCAGCAACAGCTGTTCGGCCAGCCTCGCCCGTGCCGGCTACACCAGGACCTGAGTGGTGCCGCTGTACCAGGTTGGTGCTGGTCTGCATTCATACAACCTTGCAATTTGAATTCACAACTGCTACATGCATGCTTGACTGTAAGGTTGCGTTGTTGCGCATATTCCAATTATGACCACTGTGTATGCATATCGTGAGCAATAATCGGGATATTAATTGAGGTTTCATGTAAAGATTGTTGTGCACAAAATATGTTTATTTACGTTAAATGCTGTTGAGCTCTGACATAGTGTCATAGTTTGGCGCACCAGGTTCACTTTACTTGCTTCACTCATAAAAGGTCGTGTAGATATAATTTTGATAGCTACATAGCATGCAACATGAATCTGTCTCCATCAGATGCCGACCGATGCCGTCTGCGGCGGAGCAGACTTGCTGTGGAAATCAGCAGTGCATCACACGCAGCGAGGTGCGTTATCTGTCCTTTTAACCCTCGCCCGTGCAGCGTCCGATCAGTGCGTGATCGTGCAGGGGGGGGGGGGGGGGGGGGGGGGGGGGCGGTGGTACGACCCCCCCCCCTCCTAGCATTTCGCCCCTAATTGGGCTAGAGCTTCGATTAAAAAACGAGCGTGTTGCTTGTCACGAGAGGAAGCCATTGATACACGATTTTAAGGTCCTAGGTCATTAGGGGACCTCTGAGGTCATGTCAATGACCCAAATGTCATCAAAATTGAAAATGCGTATAAATTGAATTGTATCGAGCTAGAATCGTGAATGAGCATATCATAATGCTTAATGGGTGCCAAATTCGTAATCAGCGTCACAAAATGTCATAGAAACTGCCAAATTCCAAAAAGGTCATGTCAGGTCATTTGAGGTCAGTGACCTCGGCTGACCTGTTGGGGCGCATGACCCCACTGGAATATATAATTATGTAAAATGGATGCCATATTTGAAATCAGCGTCACAAAATGTCCTAGAAACTGCTAGAAGCCAAAAAAGTAATATGTCATTGGACGTCAGTGACCTCGGTTGACCTCGGAAAAAGTCAATCGAGGTCACAATCTCAATGGAAACCACAACTGTCACCTGAAAACACATGTGCATATGCTTCCTGAACAACAAACACTATGCAACTGCACAAGTTACAAGGATCAATACTACGGGACGCCAGTTGCGCCTGACTTGACCTTGAAAAACAGGTCAAAGGTCACGGGTCATGTGACTTACAACTTAACAAATTTCAGAATATGTGTTAAATTGTTCACAAGTAGGGGACTGAAAGTTTCATCGCAATCGGTTGATATTTACGCGAGTTATTCCCGAAAAACCGAGGGGGTGGTGTCAACTCCCCACCCCCCACCCTGCACTGGCGAGGGTTAACCCTTGTGCATTGTGTATCACTGCCATTTTGTATAGTCTGGCCGCCCTGGTGATGTGCCAGTTACAGAACAATTATGTTTTACCCTGGCCAAACATGGGCGTTAAGTTCAGCTTCCTTCAGTTATCACATTGATATGACTATGAGCAAAAAACTTTGAAAGCATGCTCAGTTTGTAGTAAGTCCCATCTATTTGCTTCGACACGTTTTCTTACGTGAGCGGCTACAATAAAGATTGTGCCGATTGTGTTCAAATTTTGTGCGTGGTTAGGGACCTCTCAGCCGCCACTTTCCCACAAGTGAGGGGTCGTGTACTTCTGCACGTGCGCACCTTTTTTGTATCTCAGAAACTACTTGCCCGATGGAGTTGAAATTAACCATACATTTTCTTCGCGCTCGCTCGTTCATCGCCAACTTCGGCGTCTTACTGGTAGTATACGCGCTGCCAAACTGAAGCATTGCTGCTCATATCCACTGGGTATCATTGGACCCACTGGTACCACTGGTATCTAAATCATTGGCGTGTATGGAGCAGTGTCCTAGGATTTCAAAATTTTGGGAAAATGACACCCTATGAATAATATTCTTCCACTCTTTCTCTCAGTTTTACTGTGAATTTTCCACTCCCTAAACTAAGATGTATTTGATAACTAGAAGCATTAGCATATACTAACCGTTTTCCTCCACAGGCTGAAAAGTATTGCCATTTGTAACAGCCAATTCTGATTGGTCAGTTTTGTCAAAGCCTAGTTAATCATATGGTCTTTTTAGGCTGAATATTCCACTCTTAATGCTTATTTTTGGCTGAATTTCCCACTCCACAACCTGTCTTCAAACACCATGTCTGTGTGCTGTTTGCTATGGTGGAACATGCCCGCAGTTGTGCTAATGATAGGTAGCTGCTTATTAGACAAACATGTTAGTCAATATTCAGTCAGGAGTCACATTGATAGGTAGTCAATGTCCAAATGATGTACTGCTTGATGATGTTAGTTTATCAAATGTGGGAATGTATGACGTATGTGGACGAGTGGTTTGGTGTGTCAGACTCTGAATCTAAAGACCCGATTTCGATTCCCAGCAGCAAACATTTTCGCAGGCTCCGATTTTCACCACGGTGTAACGACGCTAATGACAATAGCAGTTGCATGTGTGGCTAAATAACCGAGCCTTACATACGTGTAATAGTACATCGAATGTTGTATAAATTTGTTACCACACCATCAGCAGACCCCCCCCAAACAAAACAAAAACTGGTTACATTTTTTGTCCTAAATCTGTCCTGCAATGTTTTCCAGGAGTTACAACTTGTGCTGGATCCAATCATGCTGCAACTGGGTCGTATCCAGCACGAGCGGTGGGGGGAGGCGGAGCCGGTGCAAGGCGACGTGGAAGGCCTTCACCGGCAGTTCCGGTTTCAGGCATACCGCCACTATGCCATGTGGTGGTAAGCAATTTTATATCATAATTTCGCTCATCGCCAACGACTTAATTTTCGCTACATTGACTGCATGTCATTTTGGCAATGATCACAATCGCTTCTGACAGACAGTTATAATAAAGTAGTTCATTCCCTATTGTCTTTGAAAGATATTCACCAGGCAAATTAGTAGCAATGTCCAGAGCATTCTTTGCTGCCTAGCCTTCAAGTTAGGTTTTAAGTTAAGGTTAGAAAAACAGCAAGCCCTGGTAAAGAATACTTAAAGCTGATGGGTGGGGGGTCTGCTGTGGGATCCGACCTACACAAAGTATACAATTCTTCGGATTACAGTTTACCCAGATGACATCGCATAACCATGCCTCGGTCAACAATTTATCACTCCAACTTCTTTGGTAGCTTTATGATTAATAACAAAGTTAACAAACTGTGAGCCTATTGTTTGCATTTATTTGGTAATAAAATGTTTCAGAAGTCAACTATAACAATTAATTTGTTGTTTTATGAACAGCTTTGTTTTTGCTGTGTCCTTGCCAGGTGGGGATCGCTTGGACGAGGGCATCGGCACGTCATCCCTTCGTGCGTCGTCTGTGGGATCCGACGCGCGTACCCAAGCCCGCAAGGTTTTACAGTGGCTATAAAGACATTCCGTTGTAGATGATGCGCCACTGGTTGGTTGATGTTGATGTCCGGCTGGTTGGGTGAATGTGACAAGCGCGGGTGGGGGGGGTTGTTCAATCTGTGATCTCGAAAATAGCAAGCATTGCTCCGGGTTATGAAACACATTTCACTGCTTGTACTTGTTCGTACTGTCACATTAGTGTGACATGCCCTGCGAATTAACTTTCCTGGAAATCATTACCTGAATCTGACCCGCTCTAAGTCTGAATCTGACCTTGGCACCTATATCATATTTGTGTTTTGTATCAAAAGATCGGCTATTCATTTGTCTACAGTAATGCATAGTTGGTGGTGCTATGTCGAACCGTCGGGAAACCGCGTTGGAAAACCTTTGGGATGGGTCAAATTGCCTTGCCCCCACCTGTGCGCATGTTGAATGACTACCTGCTCAGCGCCGACTCCCGCGTTCAGTCTGCGTGTCGTTATGTATCATGTTGTGTATGTCATATCGTGTCACTTTGTGTGTTATTGTAATGAGTAATGTTTTCGTTTTCAAGTTGTATTACGTAATGGTCCACTGTTCTTGTTGTTATCGCAAATAATGACTTACTTTGGTACAATTAAATGTTTTATTGCAAAGGAGAAATGATGAATTTACATCACAGGACAACTCATCGCAAAGGCTTAACACATACATTGGACGACACAGCTTCACACGTCAAATGTAACAATACATCACGCATACCACAATAATAAACAGCAAACAGCATGAGTACGGGGTAAAACAATGCCGCATATTACATTCATTACAATGAGGTATGTTGCATGGCTTCCAATAACATCAGTGCGAAACCAAGGCACAGCAAGCATAACCTGAGACGCGCAACATGACATGACGAAACATCATAATTATCGAACCGGTCCAGGGCAATTGCCATTAATCAACACAACACTAGAGCCACAGCAGCCGGCCGAGCAGCTGCTCCTTGCCGACGGCGTCAACCGAGACGACACACACACCGTACACCTTGTCCGGCTGGCTGAGGTTGAGCAGCACCAGTCCGAGCAGGAGGCAGCGCGAGGCCGAGTTCCAATCGCACCAGCCTGGGCGCGGCCTGCGAGCAGGCGGCATGCGCCGCCGCCCATGACCGCCGTGAACAGCTGCAGCAGGGTCAGCCGGTCCGACGGGGCGGTGGCGGCCGGCGGTGCCACGTCCTCCACGCTGAGGGCGGCCAGCTGGCGGAGCCTCCTGACGGTCGGTGGTGACCGGCTCGGCGGGCGTCTCCACCAGCCAGATAAGCGCGAAGTATGTCTGCACCTGGGGACGGCCAGAGGCAGACATCAGACACACCAGGCGCCGGTGGGCGAACCAAGCACCGGCATAACGCGACAGATAACATCTACATATACGTACAATAGTTGAGCCATTGACGAGCGGAAGGAAACGTATACGACTATAACCTCACGTGCATGTCGACAATACAAATGTTGATTTTTAGCTAAATGCAACTCGGGATTGGTGTAAATGGTGAAGTATGGGATGTCCAACCAGACTATTCCAAACTGAATCACGTTCGGTACCGGCAGTAACGGATCGACCAGCAGTGGCTTTTCCTTCACAAATAACTGGCACTATGTAAAAAGAAGAAAAAATTTCACCTTTCTAAGTTTGTGTTCGTAATTCTTTTTTTTGTAAGTACCGGTGACGAATGAGACAAATATCATACATACAGCAAAATACTCGAATTCCGCAATAGCCTACACAACCACCTGATAAAGCACCCCATCTCCATCAACGCATCGCCACAGTCACCCAAGATTTCATTCAAACTCCGACAAACCGTCATGTCGCTCTAACCAGCCGCATTCCTGGGTCGTGCTTACCTGTAGCACAGTCTAGGACACGAACTTGGCGCGGATGGCGATCTGCTCGTCCGGGCTGAGTCGGCAGCGGTCCGGCAAGGTGAGCATCAACGTCTCCAGCAGCACCAGGTCACAGGCCAGAACCGCACGCGCAGCGTCTGCTCCACACTGGCGGCCAGCGGCGACCCGCCCAGCCGACTGCTGAACTGCTTATGTACGCCCTCAGCAAGCGTGAGATCCTTGCCGTCCACCTGCCCAGGCACAGGCACCGTCACACACGGCCCTCATAACATGGCGGAGGGGGCAGGGAGGCCAAGACTCACTTTTCTCTTGCTAGTTGGAGCTCTGCTCCGGCCGACACGTAAAACCGCGAGAAAGGTCATAAGTGGGACAAAAAAGAATGTTGTCGATATTCCGACTAGCGGTGTGGCAACCGTGTTACCAGCTGATCCCGACTGAGACTAAAAGATATGCCACCGAACCCAGACTATTTGGCAATCATAGGGATTGGATTGTCACAACCAAAACGTTTACGCACAAGCAATTTGTTTCTTCTGTGATGGTTGTAGTTGTTATATTCGCGTAACAATGTTTTAAAAAGTTACGATACCTGAAATTCAACAAATCTGCCGTGCAACGCAAGTGCATTTTTGGCCATTTAGAGGTTTTTACACCGATATGCCCGTAACAACGATCCACGTCATCCCACCAAATATTTTTTTGACAACTAGCATGATTCGCCCAGAATTTGCGATTTTCTTGTTTTTAAATAAGCGCAAGTAAGAGGCTTGCCCAGTTTGGTACGGAAATAAAACGCAAGTTCCAAGAGATGCAACGAATAAACGCATGTTCTTCTTTCACTCGTCAGATTCAACAGATAAAAACGCAAGTGCGCACTTGCGTTCTTTTTCCGTTGACTTTTGGTAGTCAAATATACTGATAAAAAACGCAAGTGCGTACTTGCGTTCTTTTCCGTTGAATTTTGGTAGTCAAATATCACTTGCTTGCTACTTGTCGTTTGTTAGCATTGGTATGTTCGGAAAGGCGTCGGTTTTTCACTTTGGGATTAGTTTGAGTCGACAGGCCTTCCGCCAGCTCCGAGTTTTGAGGTGATAAATGAGGTTGTCCGATAAGGGAACCTGTGGTTATTATTGTACCTTATTCAACTTTAGACTAGTGAACGGAAGATTGAAGACAACCAGCCAGCACCAAGGTCATTGCCCGGATTCCCAAGACGGCGCGGCCTATGGTCGCTGACTCACTTTCAGCATTGATAAACGAAGCTATGAGCAGCCCCACCTCATCATCGTGGTGGAAGTTCCTATCGTTCGCTTTTGTTATACTACACGCACCAGATTCCCTCAAAAGCGGCGAACGACGTCTGACCATGGCCTCACACATGTACGTCATGTCGCCGGGTTGGACTCCGCGCCTCCTCCTCCTCCGGTAACGGTACAGAGGAGCGCCCCCGCTCCACGTACGGCTACCCCCGAATCACTCGCACGCCGGATTCAAGCGAAGTGTGCCGACGGAGATATTCGCGCCGGCCTCCACCTTCTGATACCTCCAGTGATACCTTCGCTGACCCCGCCGATGACGTCATCACCGCCCTACGTCAGAAGCACCCACCTGCACCACCCGACCAGAGTCTACTGCCGCCTCCCGCGGCCTCCGACCCTCCCCCACTGACTGTCACGGAAGAGCAAGTGCATGGTGCCATTTCTACAATGTCACCAGGTTCGTCTGCTGGTCTCGATGGAATTCGACCGCTACACCTGCGCCAGTTGCTCTCCCGAGAGGCCGCCGAGTCTGGCCGCCGTCTTCTCACCTCGATAGCAGCACTAACTAGTAGCTAACCAGGTACTGAGCGGCCTCGTACCGGAGTGCGGACGCGACTCTCTGTTCGGAGCGTCACTCTGCGCATTGAGGAAGAAAGACGGTGACCTGTGTCCGCTAGCTGTGGTAAGCGTGTACCGCCGCCTGCCGGGACACATCGGAGCGAGACACATCGCAACCACTCTTGGTCCGGAGCTGCGCCCCACCCAGCTCGGAGTCGGCACACCGCTGGGCTGCGAAGCCGCAGTACACGCAGTGCGCGAATACATCGACGCCGACGCCACCAGCCATAGCACCCCGCGAGTCCTGGTCAAGGTTGACGTGCGAAATTCCATCCGCCGTGACGTCATCTTAGCCAGGATATACGAGCGCTGCCCAGAGGTTTACCCGATGGCACGCCAAGCCTACCACCTCCCGACACCCCTACATATTGGCGACCAGACGTTGTCTTCTTCCAGCGGCGTCCAGCAGGATGATCCCCTCGGACCTGCTGCCTTTGCCCTCGCCGTCGACCCCTGCGCCCGGGCCATACGGTCGCCACTCAACGTGTGGTACCTTGATGACGCCACGTTCGCCGGCCCAGCGGACATAGTCCAATCCGACCTTCGTTCGCTCGCCAAGGCTCTCCCGGAGCTCGGCCTTCAGCTGAACCCCGCTAAGTGCGAGGTCACCCTCCTAGACAAGCACCTCCGGCAGCTCATGACGCAGCAATAGACGCCATTCGCAATGCCTTGCCGGAGATCGTGGGAACTCCGCTGAACAGCATCACACTACTAGGCTCACCGCTGCGCGACGTCAGCGTCGCTGCAGCTGTCGATGGCGCCACCGATATCATCAGACCTCTCTGCACCCGCCTCAAACACCTGGACCGCCACACTGCCATCTTCTTCCTCGTCCACTATGTGTCAGCGCCTCGTCTCGTATACCTGCTCTGGTCAGCGCCCCTGTACCAGGTATCGCATACACTCAAAGGTATAGACGAGCTGGTACGTGAAACATTAGTGGATATCCAACGTCAACATCATTGGACGTCCGTGAGAGCAGGCGAAGCTGCCAATCAGACCGAGGCCTCGGGAGTGCGCTCAGTTGAGGACCTAGTACTACCATCCTACATAGAATCCCTGCACGCTGCTCTTCCTCTCGTCCGCAGCATCTCCCCGGGGCTGCTCCCAGCCAGCGGCGTGCCCCCACCCTGCAAACAGCAATTCACCAGTTTGCAGAGGTGACAGGGATTGAAGAGTTGCCATCCTCCTCATCTGCCAGCAGCCAGCGGGCCTGGGACACCAGTCAGCCACTGCGGTCCGCGATCGGATGGTTGACTCTGCTAACCAGCCGCATCGGGCACTCCTGGTCGCCGCCAGTCAGCCACACACCGTCGCCTGGCTGCAGGCTGTCCCCGTGCCGAGCCTCGGCCTGCATCTGGACGAGGAGTTTGTGCGGGTAGCAGTGGCACTCCGCCTCGGAGTCGCTGTCTGCGAACAACACTGATGCCGTCTTTGTGGACGCCAAGTAGATAAGCTTGGCCACCATGGGTCTCCTGCGTGAAGAGCGCCGGCCGCCTCCCACGTCACGCTCACCTGAATGTTGTGGTGAGGCGTGGTCTGGCAAGTGCAGGCATCCCCGCAATCCTATCCTGGATCCAGTCGGCCTCGATCGGGGAGACGGGAAGCGGCCAGATGGTCTAACGCTGTTTCCGTACAGTGGAGGCATGTGTGTGACCTGGGACGCTACCTGCACAGACACTTTTGCCGACACCGTGCTGATCCAGTCCGCCCTCGAGCCCGGTACCGCCGCTCGCGCTGCAGAAGCCAGAAAACGGAGCCACTACTCGAAGCTTAGCTCACGCTATAAGTTCGTGCCGATCGCGATTGAGATTGAGAGTGCTCGGCCCTGCCACCTCCAATTTCGTCCGTGAGCTGGGCCAGCTTATAACTGCCCGCACCGGCGAGCGCAGGGAGACTGAATTGGTATTGCAACGCCTCTCGATCGCAATCGTACGCGGTAACGCCGCTGTAGTCCTCGCCACCGCTGCCACAGACCGAGCGACGGCAAACCACGGGCAATGCTTTCCACCAGACGGGACAAAGGAGCATGCTCACGGAAGGCGCATGCGACCTGTACGGGATGGTGGGGCACAATGGCAGTCAGCACAGCGGCCACTACACTGCCTACTGTCTCAACCAGCCGGCCGCCAGCTGCCTTCTCACCGACGATATTAATGTCCAGGAGTGCACCGCCGCCAGGGTCCAAGATGCAGCAGCCTACATGCTTTGCTACGCCGCCAGAAACTCGAAATCTCTATAGGAGCTGAGTGCGGCGGAGCTGGCGTCTGCCCGTCTGTCAGAGGAGCCGCCGTCGGTGGCCGCCCCTCACGAGTCCCCACCGCCGTCCCCGCCCAGACCGCAGCTTTACCCGACACCACAGCCGGCCAACGGCGGCGGCGGCGGACGCTCCCGGCGCGGCCGCGGCGCTGGAGGCTTTTCTGGGGGTAGGCCTATATCCTACTACTCGCGCCGGAGTGTCGACGTCAGTGGTGGATCGCCAGCCAGTAAAACTCTCTGCGTCCCCGGCGGTTCGAGACGCAGCAACGGCATTCCCTGTTCAGCGGACGGCCCCATTGTCGCGGCAGAGCAGCCGCCGCTCCGCGCCCTGTGGACAGCCTACCGGCGAACTCCTCCCAGCTGGCCTCTGGACCAGGGGACGGCTCCTGAGCGGCGCGTTCAGCTCCTCCTGCCTCCCGATCAGAGCAGAGATAGACTATGCTCGACGACGATGATGATGTGTTGTGTTTTGTTTGGGCAGCTATGACCTGTCCGCTGTGCAAAATTGATGCTTTACCGTTTGCCACTCAAACCTAAATGTATATAAATACGGTATGTTATTGGCTCCAGATACCATATGTCATTATACCTTTAAGAAATATTGACAGACAGCCAGTACCGCAGTTTTGAATACTAGGAAAAGGTAGCTAAATGTAACTCCGTACAATACATGAGACACAATACGCACTCAGCATGACGTTGGCAAAATTCAGCACGTCTTCATTGGCCCGCTTTGCATCTTGATGCAAAACAGCTTTGCGCTTTGCATTTTAATCACTGTGTGCACTTGGGTTTGCCGTCACGGCTCTGAAACGGCCTTCTTGCCACACAAATAAAACGCAAGTCTGCACTTGCGTTTCTTTGTCGCATGTTGCGATGGACTTCCGTTCCTTTTACGCGTGGCTCATGCACATGCGTTTTATTTTCGTTGGGACATTCACGAATTCCGATCCCAGTCAATGAAAGAAAAACTTTTGTGGATTTTTTTGGAAAGTATTTCTTAAAGTGGATAAACAAGTATATGGAGAAATTTATTTCAACGTGACGATTACGGTGATATAACATTTATGTCTGTACCACCAACCGCTGCAATGTTATGGCCGAAAATAGAAAAATCACTCCTGAAAAGTTGCTAAAATGCACTTGCGTTTTATTTGCGTTGCACGGCAGAAATCACGACTATGGGCGCCGCATGATTATACAACCGGTCAAGGGCTGTATTATAATGAATCAACACAGCGTTCTGCTCCCGGAAACACAACACCTCAGCAATCGCTATTAAGCATGCATTGCAGGCGCTAGCGCGTCGTCCCCAGTTCGAAATGGTACATGACACAGTTATTAATACACAGCATAACTCCAGTCTTTGCCAGCAAGCGACCTTGCTGGTGGTGGTGTGGGGGGCACTGCTGGTAGTCCCTCGCGGTACGTGGACATGTGTCTCTGTCAACTCGTACCACCACACTGACCCTGCAACGTCCGAGGTTGACACCGCAGTAGCAGCCCTGGAACTGCTTCTATCCGGTCCACTGGTCCTCTGCGGCTGAGTCTGGTCGCTCTGCTGGCCTGAAACATACCATTGCTGATTGTAACTGCAGTCCATATAAAGGCTATGGTACAGGAACTGGTTCCACGGCTGGCCTGGCTACATTTCCTGATCAGGGGGGGGGGGGCATTCAACTCCCCTGTCAATGGCGGGTTAACTGCGTTCAAATGGAGCAGCAGAGAAGCTGATTAGTGACAAATGCATAACTAATACATTATTTGGAGAACACATGTGAAATGTGACATTAACACATAGGGAATTGGGTAATAGTTCAGTAATTCACCTCCCCAGTATTACAGCACTGGGGAGCCTGAACAAGTGGCGGGCGGTGCTGCCAGCTTGATGACGTCATTGAGAGAGTATACTTAATGGTGTAGGCCTGTTTACTACTCGATCAGACCTAATGGCTATGAGCAGTGGGTTTTCTCCCAATCGGACTTAAGCGAATCTTAGGTTTCATCCCGATCAGACTGAATAGCGGGGTTAGGTTAGACAGGCATACACCATTAAGTATACCCTCTCAATGACATCAAGCTGCCAAAACCGCTTGCCACTTGTTCAGGCTCCTGTGCGCCTGCTGTAACACTGGGGAAGTGAATTACTGAACTATTACCAGGAATTGTAACTCAGAGCAAAATGAAGTTACTCACCATAGCAGACTTTTGTCAGGCACCGCATCTTATTAGAGGAACAATTTCCCTTTAACTACATTGAACTGTTGATCACTGAAGTGCTTCTGACATATTCTTGGGTTTCTCATTTGCTTGTAGCAGTCTGAACAATGAAGTACCCAGTTGCCCTTCTTGATTGCTCAGAGGAAGCATTTGGTAGCCGATGTGCAGCATCTAGACTGTAACAGTCACGTATCATGCAAGACATTGCTAGTTGATGCTGGAAAATAAAAACATCAGTTATGCACTGGTGACCAAACATCAGCAAACAATCACATTAGGATTGGCCAGTAAGCAAAACGTGGCAAGTTTCGACAAGATCTCGTCGGGGCAGGGTTGGCACCAACACATCAAAATTGGGGCAGCTTTTGAAAATTTTGGGGCAGCTTTTTAACATTTGGGGGCAGTTTTGGAGATTTGGGGCAGCTTTTAAATGCAGGGGCAGAATTGTAAAGTTAGTGCAGCTGTGGGAATTTTGGGGCAGCTTTTGACTTTTGGGGCAGAAGTAACAATTTACCGATCCACACTAGATAAAACGCGATCGTGATTACGACCGCCAGCTTTTGGCTGAAAGGTGAATCCATACTAGATAAAACGCGATCGTGAATCATCCCCCCCCCCCCCCCCCCAGGTCAACATTATTTGCTGACTGAGGACCGAAATGTCCTCAGGGAAAAAAGGGGAAAATCCTGCCCCAAATGGGACAGCTTGCTGTCCCATTTGGGACAGGATTTGGCTATCCCAAATATCTTGTTGATGTTCCTGCCATGTTTTGCATACTGGACTGGATTGGTACGGGAGTGTAGGAGTCACCATCAAATGCCTTTGCCATCAATAGTTGTATCTTTTAACTGGGATGCAGCTGCTAGCTCCCATTCTTGCCAGCAAATTCAGGAGTTATTCAAAGCAAATGGCTATAGAAAGCAGCTTGTGCGCCGCCTGCACCAGGAAGTAGTCTAGTCACAGAAAGGACGACCTCGTAACATTGGACAGAATGAACCAGGTCAGCAAAGGAAGAAGGAAGAGCACAAGTCACTTGACGGGTACCTGACCAGTGTTGGATTTTTCATTTCACAACCTGGTCCCGGAGAGTAAAAATCCATAGGTGGAGAGTAAAATTGTATTGTCAGGCAAGTTAAGATTTTCATTTTGTTTTAATTATTTTACTTGGAAAGTAAAAAATCCTGATTTGTAATAGATATTAAATCACTGTGAGGAAAATTTAATTATATTTGAACTACAATGTCAGTAAGATCAGGCGAAAAGAGAGCAAATTTCCTGAACAAATAAATATGAAGAGCAAAATTCTTTGGACCCAAAAAGCCCAGAAAATGGAAAAAATTCCAAGGCTGGCTTGCCGTACATTGACGAGTGTGTGTGTGTGAAAGTTAACTCTATTGCTAAACAATCTCACATGGAGTGGCGGTTGCATGGCCAAACACTCTGAAAAGCTGTCTTACTTGTTCTGCCTTTTCACAACCACAGTGTCCGTCTGGTTTACATGTTTGCAATGTGTGCGAGCCTGGTCTTAAAGGTGGATGTTTAACTTCTGGGGTAGTTTATAAGATTCCATGTGTCGTCTGTGGGGCCAAGGGGGAAGATGTGACATACATAGGGGAAACAAAAAGACCAATCAGACTGCGTTTTGATGAACACGTCCTCACTGCCAAATACAAAACCCCTGAGACACCTATTGGAGATCATTTCATAGCGGCTCACCGGGGCACCAATGTCTACATGGAGAAATCCCCTTATCTGTTGAGATTTTACCCAAAAAACTAGTGACCATCAGCACAGAAAAAAATTATGAATCCCTCCACATTTGAAAACATAAACTGGTGCTGAACAGAAATGTTTCGTCTTGGCACATCATTTGACTGGTTTTAGAGGAGTGTTCACTAAAAAGCAATACTGACTTACATGTTTGTTATTTTGATGAGTGTGTTATTAAAGTATAGGTACCATGTATGCTATCACATGAAAGGTGCAGGGAAATTGATATTGTAACCACTGGCTAGGTTTTGGTGTGACATATTCATTCATCTTTGCTTTATTGTATATGTGATCATGGCCCGTGGCCGAAAATTCATATAATATATATATATAAATGCACTAAAACTTGAATAGTATTTTGTAAGGTCATATCAAAATATTTCTCACCATTAAATAGTTTGATCTGTATGGTTTACAACACCCTTTTCACAACTTACTGACGGTAGTTAAAATACTTAAAATATAAAATAATGATACAATATGGTAGATATAAACTTACTCTGCTACAATTTCTTCTTGTTCTTGGTGGGTTAGGTACAATATCAATATTGACAATATGCGATGCAGATCACCTTGGCCTTGGCATACGTGACAATTCTTGCGCTCTTTTCCATCTGGATGACGATTGTAGAAGGAGCTACTAAATTCAAGACGCTCTTGGCCAGGACGATAATGTCATGCCTTTGTTCGTTTTTCATCAAGTTTAGAGCTTTGAATTATCTGCAAGTCCTATATTGGATCACAAAAAGACTATTCAATTCAATTATTGCGGGACTCTTTATAACTACATACTGTTCGTTCGGGTTTTGTGGTTTTTGTGGATTTTTTCCTTGCGGACTTTAGCGTTGAGAATTTGGTGGTGGCGTAATACTTTTTTGGCATGCAAATTCATGAAAAACATCGAATTTTATGGGAAAAACTAGGTAACTGCTGCTTTCGTTGGAAAAAACACGTTTTTTTAATCAATATATTGCTTATTGTAACCGGAAATATGCCATAAGTGAGGTGTTTTCATTTACATAAAAGAGATGACTGACTCCGCCTCAACCAGTACTTCAGAAAGTACGCGGTGGCATCACCGCGCACTTTGAAATGTTCTTACGTGCAGAAGAGGCAATTTCCATAAAAATGTGACTACCGTGTGACTTCTACCACCTTTATAAGTAAGTTTTACTATGTAACTCAATTTTTCTGGGAAAAACCCGTATAATCCCTTTAACCGTACAACAGCTGATTGGAATTTGCGCGTGACGTCAGAGGTTGGCGCCCCCGTGGGGAGCCCCAAGCCACCCCCCTCCCCCTGAGCCCGGGTCGCGCCCACCAAGCGCGCGTAGGGCGCAACTTTTTGCATGTGGCGCCCCCCCCCCCCCCCCCCCTGACCGAAATATTGGATCCGCGCCTGTACTATGTCACGCGAAGGAATAGCAATGCCAAACACATACAATATATTTGATGACGCTTATGTCTCCATAGGCAATTCATTGCGATACATTCACATTTTCCATGCCGGGTAATGGCATCAAAGATACACTAATCATCATTTCAAGCGGCGGTCGGCCGGGACGGCCGTACCTAATCGTTGAAATTTGCGCAGATATTGCGCAGATATATATAACAACAAATATTAGTCTGATTGCATTGTTTTCAGCGGCATTCGTTAGAGCGGCTGATATTACATATTACAAGTTTTGCAATCGACTGGTAAACAAAGAAAGTAAGCGCGATCTAAGCTTCAGTCACGCGCGCACTAATGTTGTGTACGGCGGCCGGCCGGCCGGCCGCGTCCCCCGCCTGCTACGTCACAGCGACTGCGGGGTCGCGGCTACTAAATTAGTGTTTGTCACCACTTTTTCGGCCGGAGTGTTCTACCTGGTTTATACCAGGGTGATAGAGGATAGAGGACGTTTATGCCCCCACCAGTAACTGTTGGCAGCACTCGGGCGTTTGGGCGTTAAAAACTTACTACGCCATAGGGTTCCCATGTTAAATCGATGATTTTCAGACAAGGCTGGCTCGTAATCTATGGTACATATTTTAAATCAGACTTCTGGAACAGATAGGTACAAGCCTTAGCTAGAACGTTTTCATTTATCATTTTTCGATATTCTGGGCGTAAAGAGGTTTAATGGGCTTGGGGGTTAAAAAACGTCGTAACGACCGCTGACCGCTTCCAGATGCTACTACAGTACTCAAATATACACTACTTCGACTACTACTTTGCAGTAGAATTTAGGACGCGTGTACTTCGAGTCAAAGGTACATTTATCCTATACCGCCTTTCTGCTTAAATCGAGTTAATACTAGTTTTACACCAAAAATGCCTCCTGATTAAATCGACTCGGATCTGAGCCGCTTTTGACGTGATTTACACATAACGGCTGTGCAGTGTATGTCGCGTTGTGAGTAGTTTTGACGTGATTTACACATAACGGCTGGGCAGTGTATGTCGCGTTGCGAGTAGTTTTTACGTGATTTACACATAACGGCTGTGCAGTGTATGTCGCGTTGTGAGTAGTTTTGACGTGATTTACACATAACGGCTGTGCAGTGTATGTCGCGTTGCGAGTAGTTTTTACGTGATTTACACATAACGGCTGTGCAGTGTATGTCGCATTGTGAGTAGTTTTGACGTGATTTACACGTAACGGCTGTGCAGTGTATGTCGCGTTGAGAGTAGTTTTGACGTGATTTACACGTAACGGCTGTGCAGTGTATGTCGCGTTGAGAGTAGTTTTGACGTGATTTACACATAACGGCTGTGCAGTGTATGTCGCGTTGCGAGTAGTTTTGACGTGATTTACACAACGGCTGTGCAGTGTATGTCGCGTTGCGAGTAGTTTTGACGTGATTTACACATAACGGCTGTGTAGTGTATGTTACGTTGTGAGTAGCTTTGACGTGATTTAAGCATAAGTTACTCGGCATATATCGTGCTGAGTAGTTTTGATGCGACCTACACAAGCGTGTTCGAGTTATGATCACTTTATGTGTAGTCGAAACACATTAACATTTAAAGGACATTCTGAATACATTTAATATGTACGCATAGGCGCCGAAAGTGGAGGGGGGCGGGGCACGTCCCCAAACATTTTCGGATTTTAACATCATGCCATCATGTGTGCATGTAAATAATCGACTTCAGAACGCGTGTCTGTGAATCTTGACGGGTAAAAGTTAGTACTACCTGCATTGCACATAAACACAATGGTCCATTGGTTTAATGTATTAAAGCATTAGGTCCGAGACCAACTTGGATAATCATTATAATACACAGCCTTCAGACACAGCCCGTCCGACGTCGGTTCTTCATCTATCACACGACAAACAGCAACCTGATCACACAGGCATATGATATGATAGTCAAGGAGTGCAAAGGAAGTAATCCGCAGCATTGGTCAATATCGTTCCGATATCCTGTAGAAAAACAAACAAAGAAAGGCTCCCGCACTTAGTTCTGGAATCTAGCAGTCGAAATCAAAAGGGTAAGGAAGGACTATAAACACATTTTGACAAACTTCTACATGTATCAGCAGCATAACGATTGTTGCAGATTCAATAGCAAAATAAAGGAAACGCTAGTAGAATAACGCAAACAAATAGCATTCGTCCGTCTTCCGGGGGCAGTGATACCTACTGGATTGACTTTTGAATCATCACACGTTTTGACCACGGGCTGAACCGACACATACATGCACTCATCAATTGTATAAAGAAACCCCTGAACGGTCGATAGAGCATACGAAAGTCATGTTAAAGCCATACGGAGAGGTAATACGCTTAAGAGTATCGTACAAAGGACGCAGCATCACATATCTCTAACCTCTTCCAATGTCTTTCTGGACTAGAATGGAGTTCATGCTCTCAGCACTGGTGCCGCAGAACATCATATGTGTACGACATAAGAACAAAGTCTAACGTCATTCTCGACTAGATTCCATGCAAATTGAACCAATGAAGTGGAGAAACATTGGATGACATGCATAGTTAAGCGCATTGGTGAAAAATGCACAGCATATCATTTGTACATTGCCGTAGTTTTTCGGCCAAAGTTTGCTCGCCGACGCTTAAGTGCATATTTCATCTAAACTAACTGTACACATGCAATTTACGCTATATTTACAAAACAGGTTATGCTCCCATAACCGGAAGTAATACTGGCATCGAAGTAACAGCAATGTCAGGTATTTGGCAGGTACTTCTGGCGTCTTCGACACATCATCTTCATGACAGCATACTGCATACGGGATGGGATTTCGGGATGACCGGCAGACGAATCGCCCGGTCTGTGTACTCGGGCGATCCAGACATCCACGGTTTTGTCCAGGAGTCTGAGAATAGGCAGAAATGAATCGTCAAAATCACGGTATAAAACTTATTAGCCATTGAATTCATAAGACAACTTATAACTATTACTTGTATACAACTATTATTACAACTATTACTTGTATTCAAGACATGGGAACAAAATACAAAATGCTGCTAAACGCACCGTAAATATTTACACGATTGTCTAGTTCTCAACGTTTCAATGTACGCTTCATCAAAATAGAATAAATATATTGCATGAAGTATGCACATCGACAGCCACCAATCAACAAATGCATCTTATCACTAAGCATCTATCCAGCTAAATGTTGAACATAAGGATTAATCAATATCTAAGCGATACATTAATTATAATCCTCTGCTCAGGATTGCATCCATTGAAAATCACCATTGTTCCTGAAACACATTCATGGGACTTGCCTTATTTCCTTGTCGATCCTACGACTGTTGTTTTGCTGCCTTTAGGACGACCGCGGTTCTTCGTTACTCGTGGTGGCATCGCTAGGCGCTGCAGATCTAAGTCACCGACATCCCGCCAGGTAAGCTGAGGAGCACCACTGGTAGACGGACCTGCAAAAGGAGCACCGACGGCAACCGTTCTCGCACGGGGGAAGTGCCCACCAATCACTGGAGACGGTCCGATAACTGGTGACAGAAAATCAATCACTGGGATGTGGTCGGTGTGATTGGTCTGTGAAGGTGATGGTGACCTTGACCTGTGAACCGATCGCGATCCAGTGTCAGTGTCAGCGTTGGGTGACCAGAGGTTGCGACGCGCAGAAGCCATTGGGACGGAAGCATCACGTGAGTGGGGTACATCACTGCGGGAGGCCAGATTCGATGGCGACGGAACCACAAGGCGCTTAGGCACAGCAGAAACACGGTGGCTGGGAGTTCCCAGAGATGTTACAGACCGAGACGGCGACGCTACTGCGTAATGTGTCGTCATACGGCCGCTGAAATCCGGAGTCACAGTTCTTGCAAGTGGCGATGGGATTGCGGGCTGGTGAACCTGACTAGTGCGTGTACACGGCGGGGGAGTCGCGGGGGCTTGTCCAGGCTCGGGTCGTAGTGGGCTATCTAGAGAGTCACCCCACAGTAGATCAAAGCACGGCATCTCCACATTTCGCTGTGGCTTGGCGGCGGCTCCAGCGGCAGGAACGGTGACATGGGACCCGTCTCCGTGATCTGCTGGTTGAGTACGGGGGTCAAATGATGCACCATCGGCTTCAGGGACAGCAGTGGTGACATCTTCACCGTCTCCGTTACCTGCTGGCTCATCAAAAACGTCAGATGTACTGCCTTGAACTTCCTCAACAACAACAAAGGAGCGGCTGTGCTGTAAAAAGTTCAGTACTTTGGTCAGTTTTTCGGTCAGCTCACGGTGTTTCTGGCCAGTGAGCTCGGACCCCACCGAAGCGATCTGTGTCGTTATGCTTTGCAGCTTCCTAAATCGCTCACGCTCCGTTCGTGGAGGATCAGCTGGCGGCAGCCGGCGTGTCGACACAGACGGATTCGTTGGTGCCCTGGGTGCTACTTGGGCCTCCAAGTGATCGGCAGCAAACGACAGGAGCCATTTCTGCGCTATCAAATCCTGAGAAAACAGGCACATCTGACGATCTTGACGCACAGCCATAATGTGGCGACAGGGCAGAGCATACTGCCGACGGAACAGGCAGCGGCATGTCGTGGGACAGACCTCCACCATCCCCGACCGGTCACATACAGTCTGCTGGCCTCCTGGTGAGGTACCCAGCGTCACGGTCGCAGACTGCACCAGCTCCTCCTGCAAAAGAGACAGGGCAAATGAGGTCACGTAACGCTGGTACTCCTGCAGCTCACTGAAACGACAGCTGGTTGAACGCTTGCTGGTTTCGGAATGAATTTCCGCATTCCTGTCGGCACGCAAGGTCGTCAGTATCACAAGATAGGACATGATGAAGTTCGGTAGGGTGTCGTTAGCTCTACACACGGACTTCATCTTCCCGTGCAGCGATTCTAGGTGATTGTTGGTGAAGACACCAGACATAGCTGCCCCAGACAGACCCCGTACCCACTCCCATCTAATATTATCCCAGTTGTCTCTCAGGTATCTGTCTGTGGCAGGATGTCTGATCTCCGCACGAAGCCGACTATACTCAGAGTCAGAGTTGGCGAAAACGAGCTGCTGGAGGATCCGAAGGATCCTCTCTCGCTCCGCCTTGTCCACGCCGGTGAGGTCCAGCTCCCGTCGAAACGACTGCAGCACGTGGAAGCTGCAGAGAAACTGGCCACAGTTCGGGAACACTTCTCTGATGGCGGCTTTCTCCGCCCGGTCCTTGTCAGTCAGCCACACCTGCAAATGCATGATCGATTTAGTCACAGTCATACATCGCCGCCTTACAATTACCGTAATATCGTTTATGAATAATAAGTAAAAACCGACGGCTCTAAATACACAGGCATTGCGCACTCTATACTTTTGGCTAATAGCCAGGAGAGTCGCTTCATGCTGGGTAACCTGAAACACGTTTTCCCCAGTAATTTAGCTACTACTTCCAGTAATATTGGGTCTTTCAAGCACTGTTGACTTAACATATATCTTGATACAAATTCAGCATTCGTTATTAATGGACAAGAAACGTATGATGGTTAGGTTCGAATTCGTGTTGCCGAAAGTCGTCACCAATCTCACGAAATATTCAAATATCCAACCTTGGTTCGGTTGGCTGCAGCTGCATTGTGTTCCCTGAACACCCGCAGCATGGCGCCAACCATATGCGTCGTCTCGTTGGTCACGAGGAAGACAGCCAGGGGAACACCACGCCCGAACGAATCCACCGTAAGAATCGTAAAGACGGGCGACCTGATGTCCACGAGCTTGTATGTAGAGTCCATCAGGAGAAGTTCAGGGAACTTCTCGTACGCGCTCCGCATCTCCAGGTCCTGAAAGAAGAGACCGCAGACAGTACCGCCATCCTCCACTACAGTAGATGCGAATCCGCGTTCACTTAGAAGACTAATGGCGGCTTCTAGATCAGATTCTGAACTTGTGGGTGCCCGTAATACGTTGTTCAGATCATGACGGGTGAGGGTTTTCCCGTACCGATCCAATAGGTGTTGCCGAACGCGCTTTTTGTCAGCACCGACCTGATGGAACTGCCTGGCAACGCTCTTTTCAGCCTCGGTGAGGCGGCGATTTTCAGGTTGAAGCATGAAACTAGCCTTCGAAACTGCGTGGGAATGTTCCAGGTTGACATCCTTCACCACGAGTTGCAAAGATGTATCCAGCAGAACCGTGATGAACACAGGGCAGTCCAACTTTTTCGTCTTCGTGTTTCGGACACGATCGGCTTTGCCGGCGTACTTACGACCACCATGAGTACAAGCAAACTTAATCAAGCGATATTTCTTTTCCTCTTCATCAGGTTTGTTTGCTACTGCCTTTGAAATGTAATGGCTGGGAGACTTCTCTAAGAAATTTCGAAGCCTCACTGAGCTGGACTTAAAGAATTTCGAGTTGGTTTCCGTCTCTAGCGCACTGATGCGAGCCTCCAAATCACCAAAGGAAGAAAAACAGTCACCTGTCCTTAAAACGACCATCTTCTTGCTGTCCTGGAGATTTCAATCGTCTGGAATAACAAGAAAAATCCATCAGTTATGTATGAAATGCTTCGTTTTAAGAACACTGCAAAATTGAATTTATATCTGCTTCATATGTGAAATTTGTATCAACTTATAATGAAGTTCACATTTCAAGCACACACACTGTTCATATGAAATCCATAGGCGTGCCATAGACAAAACATTATTTCCAAGGAACACGAGGGTCCAGGGTCCAGTGACCAGGAATGAAGGACGAAGGTCCAAGGATGAGGGTCCGTGGACGAGGGCTCAGGGACGAGGGTCCAGGGAGGAGGAGCTTTGGACGATGGTCAAGGGCTCAGGGACGAGGGTCCATTGATCAGGAATGAGGGATGAGGGTCCGTGGAGAGGGCCCGGATGAAGGTTAAGAGTCCAGAGACAAGGACTCATGGACGAGGATCCAGGGACGAGGGTCCAATGACCAGTAATGAGGGACGAGGATCCAGGGACGAGGAATGAGGGATGATGGTTCAGTGACGAGGGATGAGGATCAAGGGTTGAAGGTCCAGTGACAAGGGCTCAGGGACGACGGTCCATTAACCAGGAATTAGGGACCAGGATCCAGCGACGGGAGTCCAGGGGGAGGTCCAGGGATAAGGCTCAGACAGGGGTCCAGTGGCAAGGAATGAGGGATTGGGGGTTCAGTGACCAGGAATGAGGGATGAGGGTCAAAATATGAAGGTCCAGGGACAAGGAGTGCTCAGGGACGAGGGTCGAGGTACGAAGACCCAGCGACGGGGTCCAGGGTAGAGGGTCCAGCGACAAGGGCTCAGGAACGCGGGTCCAGTGACCATGAATGAGGGACGAAGGTCTAGTGACCAGGAATGAGGGACGAGGGTCCACTGACCAGGAATGAGAGACTAGGGTCTAGGGACGATGGTGCAGGGGGAGGGTTCAGGGATAAGGGCTCAAGGACAGGGGTCCAGTGGCAAGGAATGAGGGGGGGGGGGGGGGGGGGGGGGTTCAGTGATCAGGAATGAGGGATGAGGGTCAAAAGATGAAAGTCCAGGGGGGAGGGTCCAGGGACAAGGGCTAGGACGAAGGTCCAGGGACAAGGGTCCAGTGGTCAGGAAAGAGGGACGAAGGTCCAGGGATGAATGATCAGGGAGGAGGAACTGTGGACGAGGGTCAAAGGACAAGGGATCGGGGACAAGGGTTCAGTGACCAGGAATGAGGGACGAATTTCCAGTGACCAGGAATGAGGGACGAGGGTCCAAGGACGATGATACAGGGACAAGCGCCCAGGGACGAGTATCCAGGGACGAGAGTCCAGGGAGAAGGGTTCAGTAAACAGGAATGAGGGATGAATCCTCGTCCAGGGACGAGGATTCATTGACCAGGAATGAGGGATTAGGATCCAGCGACGGGGGTCCAGGGTAGAGGGTCCAGCGACAAGGGCTCAGGAACGCGGGTCCAGTGATCAGGACTGATGGGCGAAGATCCAGTGACCATGAATGAGGGACGAAGGTCCGGCGACCAGGAATGAGGGACAAGGGTCCACTGACTAGGAATGGGGGACTAGGGTCTAGGGACGATGGTACAGTGGGAGGGTCCAGGACAGGGCTCAAGGACAGGGGTCCAGTGGCAAGGAATGAGGGATGGGGGGGGGGGGGGGGGGTCAGTGACCAGGAATGAGGGATGAGGGTCAAAAGATGAAGGTCCAGGGGAAGGACCCAGCGACGAGAGACGAAGGTCGAGGTACGAGGACCCAGCGACGGGGGTCCAAGGTAGAGGGTCCAGCGACAAGGGATCAGGGACGAGGGTCGTGATCAGGACTGAGGGGCGAAGATCCAGTGACCATGAATGAGGGACGAAGGTCCCTCATTCATGGAATGAGAACCAGGAATGAGAGACAAAGGTCCAGTGACCAGGAATGAGGGACTAAGGTCTAGGGACGAGTCCAGGGAGAGGGTCCAGGGAGAGGGTCCAGGGACAAGGGCTAGGGCGAAGGTCCAGGGACAAGGGTCCAGTGGCCAGGACAGAGGGACGAAGGTCCAGGGAGGAGACACTTTGGACGAGGGTCAAAGGACAAGGGATCGGGGACAAGGGTTCAGTGACCAGAAATGAGGGACGAATTTCCAGTGACCAGGAATGAGGGACGAGGGTCCAAGGACGAGGATACAGGGACGAGGATTCAGGGACGAGGGTCCAGGGATAAGGGCTTAATGACGAGGAGACGAGGATCCAGGGACGAGGGTTCAGTGACGGGGTCCAGGGAAGAGGGCCCAGGGACAAGCGATCAGGGACGAGTATCCAGGGACGAGAGTCCAGGGAGAAGGGTACAGTGACCAGGAATGAGGGACGAGGGTCTGTGGACGAGGGCCCAGGGAGGAGGGTCCAGGGGTGTGGGTCAAGGGATGATGGTCCATGGAAAAGGGATAAAGGACGAGAATCCAGCGACGATGGACCAGGGGCGGGGTCCAGTGACCAGGAATGAGGGACGAGGTTCCATGGATGAGGGTTCGTAGATGAGGGCTCAGGGACTAGGGTCCAAAGACAAGGGCTCAGGGATAAGGCTCCAGGGGCTCAGGGATAAGGATCCAAGGGCAATGGTCCAGTGACCAGGAATGTGGGACGAGAGTCTAGGGACGAAGGTCCAGGGACAAGGGCTCAGGGATAAGGATACAGGAATGAGGATCCAGGGACGGGGTCCAGTGACAAGGGCTCAGGGACGAGGGCCAAGGGAGAAGGGCTCAAGAATGAGGATCCAGGGAAGAGGGTCCAGTGACGGGGGCCAAGGGAAGAGGGACAAGGGCTCAGAGATGAGGATCCAGGGACGAGAGTCCAGCGACAAGGGCTCAGGGACAAGGGTCAAGGGAGAAGGGCTCAAGGATACGGATCCAGGGACGAAGGTTCAGTGACCAGGAATGTGGGACGAGAGTCTAGGGACCAGGGTCAAGGGATGAGGGTCCAGGGACAAGGGCTCAGGGATAAGGATCCAAGGACAATGATTCAGTGACCAGGAATGTGACAGGAGGGATCAGGGACGAGGGTCAAGGGCTCAATGATGAGGATCCAGGGACGAGGGTCCAGTGACGGAGGTCGAGGGCCCAGGGACAAGGGATCATGGTCGATGATCCAGGGACGAGAGTCCAGGGAGAAAGGTCCAGTGACCAGGAATGAGGGACGAGAGTCTAGGGACGAGGGTCCAAGGGCGAGGGTCAAGGGATGGGGGTCCAGTGATAAGGGCTCAGGGACGGGGGTCCAGTGACAAGGGCTCAGGGACGAGGATCCAGTGACAAGGGCTCAGGGACGAGGATCCAGTGACAAGGGCTCAGGGACGAGGATCCAGTGACAAGGGCTCAGGGACGAGGATCCAGTGACAAGGGCTCAGGGACGAGGATCCAGTAACAAGGGCTCAGGGACGAGGATCCAGTGACAATGGCTCAGGGACGAGGATCCAGTGACAAGGGCTCAGGGACGAGGATCCAGTGACAAGGGCTCAGGGACGAGGATCCAGTGACAAGGGCTCAGGGACGAGGATCCAGTGACAGGGGCTCAGGGACGAGGATCCAGTGACAAGGGCTCAGGGACGAGGATCCAGTGACAAGGGCTCAGGGACGAGGATCCAGTGACAAGGGCTCAGGGACGAGGATCCAGTGACAAGGGCTCAGGGACGAGGATCCAGTGACAAGGGCTCAGGGACGAGGATCCAGTGACCAGGAATGTGGGACGAGAGTCTAGGCAAAATAAATGACGACCAATAATCTACGAAAGCCATGCAATCCACCCACCTTCAGTCCTCCAGATTTTGCATCCAGCTCTACCCTCTTCTTTCCCCCTTCCCCACCAACACACCCACGTCACGACCACCGCCGACGCGGAACTGGGGGGCTGGGCCGGCTGAGGCCAGGAGCCAGCCGCGAACCTTCGATGCCCCCGACGCCGGCCGAGCCTTTGTGAACGAATTGCGCGCGGTTAAAATAGTGGCTATTGCGCATGCGCTGTTGTGACGTCACGTCTTGCTGAAGCGGCCCGATTCGGATCTGCCCTAGGATTGTGCGTGATTTACGCTAGGTGGCGCGCGGGTGTAAATTGACTCAGGATTAGACGTGATATACGCAAGCAGGGCAGCCGGGTGTAAGTCGACTCAGATCTGACGTGATTTTATCGGCAACAAGGGGTGGAGTAAATCTACTCCGATCTGACGTGATTTTATCGGCAACAAGGGGTGGAGTAAATCTACTCGGATTTGACGTGATTTACACAATAGAACTGCCCTGAGTAAGTTTACCTTTAACTCGATACACACGCTCCCTAGAATTTAATACGACCGCTTCCATATGCTACTACATGTACTGCAAATACACTACTTTGACTAATACTTCGTATATTTGCCGGCGTTTAATTCAATAAATAAAGATATAATCTATGGAAATACAAGTTATTTATAGCAAACAATACCTTTGATTTATAATAGACAAAACAATTACGATACAAATTATATTTTGTCTAATTCATTTGGGCGTTACATTCCTTACTGTTCTACCCGTTGTTCTATTACCCTGGTTTATACAGCCTTGTGCACACGGCCTTGGTGCTGAGAGTATAGTGCCCTGGCTGAGAGTTCCACATGCGTAATGTTGTTGATGTCCGTTATATGTTTGTCGAGGCTTTTGACCAAACAGCGCTATATTGTATCACTGGCTTTATTTAACTTTCACTATATTTCTTGCTTGACAATCTGCACTGAAGTACATTTTTAGCTGCAAGCAAGGCTGTATAAACCGCAAGCCGCAAGTCAATATGCGATATTCGATTTGGAGAGGGGATCAACAACAGTGGGTTGGATTCTGGAACATTTTGCCTTTAGTAGGACGGTAAGTCAAATTAATTGGTCTTACTTTTAAGTCAATATTGCAGCTGGGTGATTAATTTGGGGTCAGTAGTGTTTTTACTGTGGAAGACCTCAGCACCTTGCCAGTGCCAGAAGTACAACACTATGGGGAAGACATGACTGAAGACGCCATTTCCACTGATGAAGTCGGCAGAAAGCCAAAAGCCTTAAAGACGGCAGGTGCCCCAGGACCTGATGACTTGGTTTGGTTTGTGGACCAAGCACCGTATCCTCTTGGGACCAAGGTGCTAATTCAGTGTCCTAGGATTGCAAAATTTGGGTGGAAAGCGACACCCTGTGGGTAATATTTGTCCACTCTTTCCCCAGTTTTACTGTGAATTTTCTACTCCCTAAATCAGAATGTATTGGTCATTGGATAACTATAACTCAACACTGATATTATTAATGCTAATATTAACCTGTGGATGAAAACAAGGTTAGGAAAGTACTGCCATTTCTAACAGCTGATTCTGATGGGTGAGCTTTGGCACATAAAAATACATCATATGACCTTTTTTAGGGTGAATTTTCCACTCTATTGTTATTTTTTTACTGAATTTTCCACTCTGCACCCTGGCTTCAAAGCAATCCTAGGACCCTGTGCTAATTGGAACTCTCACCCTGTTCCAACACCTCACATTGTCCTCCCACTAACCTGGATTATTCAACAAGAGTTGATGCTTCAAACCTGCCAATGCAATGGCATCAAGCTACAGTTATCCCCATCCTGACAAAAAGGTAGCAGAGAGAATGCAGCAACCCATCAGGCTAACTTCAATATTGGAATAAGTTGGAATCAATAATACAGGACAGGTTAATGCAGTGATATTCCGTTTTTGCACACCTTTATATAGGCAAATTGAATATTGTATACTAATTATAACATGTCTTATTTCATCAGAACTGCACTCAAAACAGGGACATTATCAGTACTTACCTAACAATAATAATTTGTATCACCCATCAATAGCCTCTGCCGACCGCCCGCAATGACTGCCATTACAATGTAAACAATGTGGGTGCAGAAATGTGTCAGATACTGGCTATCATATGATGTCAGGTCGTATTCCGCTTTTGCACAACTTTTTATAGGAAAATTGAATATTGTATACTAATTCTACTCATCTGATTTCATCAGAACGGCACTCAAAACAGGGACATTCTCAGTACTTACCTGGCAATAATGATTTTTATCACCCGTTAATCACCTCAGCCAACCGGAAGGACTCCGCCATTACACCTGAAATGTAAACGTCAGCTGTTTTTTGTGTGAAATGCTCCAGATATGTATCCAGTAAGGTCACCTCGTGGTAGCGGCCACTGTGAGGCTGACCTTCGGTCTCAAATACAAGTCCTGCGCTCCGCCAGGAACGGAGGTTTAGTGAGAGCGTGATAGGGTTTAGTGGTCGACCAGATATACATGACGTCATATAATAGCCAGTATCTGACACATTTCTGCACCCACATTGTTTACATTGTAATGGCGGAGTCATTGCAGGCGGTTGGCTGAGGCTATTGAAGGGTGATACAAATCATTATTGTTAGGTAAGTACTGATAATGTCCCTGTTTTGAGTGCAGTTCTGATGAAATCAGACATGTAGAATTAGTATACAATATTCAATTTGCCTATATAAAGGTGTGCAAAAGCGGAATATCGCCTGATGTCATGTGTATCTCGTCGGCCACTAAACCCCATCACGCTCTCACTAAACCTCCGTTCCTGGCGGAGCGCAGGACTTGTATTTGAGACCGATGGTCGGCCGCGCAGCAGCCGCTACCACAAGGTGACCTTACTGGATACATATCTGGCGCATTTCACACAAAAAACAGCCCACATTGTTTACATTTCAGGCGTAATGGCGGAGTCCTTCCGGTCGGCTGAGGTGATTGACAGGTGATACAAATAATTATTGCCAGGTAAGTACTGAGAATGTCCCTGTTTTGAGTGCAGTTCTGATGAAATCAGATGTGTAGAATTAGTATACAATATTCAATTTTCCTATAAAAAGGTGTGCAAAAGCGGAATACAACCGTTAATGCTACATTTAGAGGCTTTCAATTTGCTCAGCCCACATCAGCATGGCTTTCGACCATCCTGCTCCTGCACATCAACTTTTAGAAGTCTCGTGGACGCGTGCCATAGAAAATGGGGAATCTATTGATGCCATCTATCTAGATTTCCAAGAGGCATTTGACAGTGTCCCTCACACTCGATTGCTGCAGAAGATCAAGGCTTATGAAATAAAAGGGAAGGTGCTGTCATGGATTGAGGCTTTCTTGCCAGGTTGATCGCAGCAGGTCCTGGTAGAAGAAGAAAGATCTCCTTGGTGTGCTGTCACAAGCGGAGTACCGCAGGAATCGGTTCTGGGACCATTGCTCTTTATTCTATATATAAATGACTTGCCTGATGCTTTGAAAATCTCTGTTAAGATATTTGCTGACGACTCAAAGTTGTATGGGAGAGCTGACACTTCTAAGACAGAGAGCATCTGCAGAATGATCTTGATGAAGTTCAGAGCTGGTCTGCAACATGGCAGATGCCCTTCAATGTTAGCAAGTGTTCTGCATGTTGGCCAGAAGAATCCCTGCTGTAATTGTTCATTACCAGGGGGTGTACTCCGCTCCTTCAACATTGGTAAAAAGTGTGACAACCGCGAGCAGCTTCCGCATATTGGCTGTGTTTATCGGATCTGCTCATAAGCTATATTTGTCTATTAGCTAGTATTGACCAATCAGTCATGAGCAAGTCTCGATGGTGATTGGTCAGGTTGTGATGGCATGCAATGGGGGAGAATTGTTTTTTACATTTCAACAAGTTCACCATATTGGTTCGCTGGCAATGTACAGGTGTGTGTGCTTGCACATTTTTAAGCATTTACTTAGTTTAAAAAAAACTTAAATAAATTTAGTCTGAATGTTTTTGAATGGATGGATTTCCGAGGTCAGGCACGCGCTAAGCATAGCTTGTTGCACAGGCCCTGACCACACCACCCGATCAAGCAATTCCTGGCGTCCGGCAGAATTTAGAAGCGAAAGTTTTACGCCCCTGACATACCTGGACACTGTCCGCCCCACCCTCTGACGTTACCTGACCTTGAGGAACCCGGCTGCCACTACCGGGTGAGGTCAGAAGCCCAGCGCTCTCCCATCTGAGCTACAGGGGCAGACGTAAGACAAATTTAAAGGTGTATATGAAAGTTGAAATAATAATTGTATCTGTTGACATAGCAGTATTTTCCCAGAATACCTCATAAGCTTAAAATTTACACCCAAATATGTGCATTCTTTGCTGAGGACATCTGCAAAAAATGTTGACAAGAGGTTGTAGGTTAGCTGTATTTGGGTATTTTTCAAGGATGTAAACCCATAGATTGTGTCACCTTATATAAACAGACTAGAAAATCCATACCAATGTGACTGATATCAGTATTACTTAGGTTTTGAGACACCATTCTGAGTAGTACCAGTGGTGGCAGATCATATTTTCGGATGGGGGAAAAACGGGGCCCCCTCGGCTAAAGGGCCCATGGTCAAAGCCCCCCCCCCCCCAACACAAAAAACGAAATAGTTTCTCCTCGGATTTAGGCCACTATAGGCCTCTAAATGGCAAGGCCTCTAAATGGTCGCACAAAAAACGACGGACAGGCCCATGGTGAAGTCTCAGGTCTTCTGAGGGCCCCATCATGGCCTACCGAGGGTCCCCCTCAGGCTGACTGAGGGCCTTCTGTCTGCCTTAGAAGGCCCCTCAGCCTGGCTGGGGGCACATCAGGACCCTGGGTCATTGTTTCAGTCAAAAGGAAAATCCGAACCAGCTTCTTGGAGGGTCCCTCTTACAAATTTATGAGGGGGGGGGGGGAATCATATGTTTGCCCCCGCCCCCAACTTCTTGAGTGGGTGGGCAGCTACCCCCTCTGTCCCCCCCCCTTATCCGCTGGCACTGAGTAGTACCTAGTGCTACTGGTCCTGTGCTGTGGCTTGCACTAATGGACCAAAGTTGCCAAGTGTCTAGTCATGACTATACAATCAATGTTAATAATGTCACATGAGTTACAGGACACAGTGTCCCAAAATTTCATTTTTGCTTGGGTGTCAAAGGAAAATTCTAGCCAAAAAAGACCATGAGAGTGGTAAATTATGTAGAAAATGGTACAATATTGATTTCTGTTCTGAATATGAAAAGCAGAGTAGTTTTTGTTGAAATCAAGTACTTTTAGTCAATACCTTTCTATGTCAGAATCAATATCACAATTCATAATTTGGGAGTGGAGAATTCACTCCTAAAATAGGGAGTGCATAGGCGTACACAAGGGGGGGGGGGGGGGGGGGGATTGGGATTGCCCCCCCCCCCCCTGAAGGTCTGTACGTGCCCCCTTTGGTCGAAAAAAATGATTTTTTTAAAGGGAAAAATTATGAAAATATGCCCTTTTAAAAATATAGTGGGCCAAATCTGGTGAGTTTTTTTTTGGTGGGGGTACTTTATGCCCCCTCCCCCCTGAGCAAAAATTGCCCACTCCTGGAGTAAATCCTGGGTTCGCCGCTGAGGGAGTGAGTGGACAATTATTGACATTTGGGTGTCATTTCCCACCCAAATCAACACATTTTGGGACACTGACAGGACATAGCAAGATGTTTTTTTTTGCGCCGTCGGGGGTGCAGCAACGATTGACATGCCAAAAATTTTGATCAAGATCACGATTCAGATCCTATATCATTTGATAAATTTCCCAAAGATTCAGCTATAAGAAAAGTCTAGGGGGCGCTAGGGCGCCCCAAGCCCCCCCCCCTGAGCCCGGGTCGCGCCCATGTCGCGCCTATGTCGCGCCTATGTCGCGCCTATGTCGCGCCTATGTCGCGCCTATGTCGCGCCTATGTCGCGCCTATGTCGCGCCTATGTCGCGCCTATGTCGCGCCTATGTTGCGCCTATGTCGCGCCTGCCAAGCGCGCCCGTAGGGCGCAATTTTTTTTGTATGTGGCGCCCCCCCCTGACCGAAATCCTGAATCTGCGTCTGTACTATGTCACGAGAAGGAATAGCAATGCCATACAAATACAATATATTTGACGAGGCTTTATGTCTCCCTAGGGGCGGCCGAACCTCATCACCGGAGGTTGATCTTTGCGCACATATAGCATAGCAAATATTGGTCTGATTGCAATTTTTCAGCGGCATCCGGCAGAGAGGTTGATTTGTGACATATTACATACTCTAAGTTTTGCAATGGACCGGGAAACAAAGAAACTAAGCGCGATCTAAGCTTCAGGCACTCGCGCACTAATGTTGTGTACGGCGGCCGGCCGGCCGTGTCCTCCGCCTTCTACGTCACCGCTACTCCTGGGTCGCGGCAACTAAATTAGTGTTTGTCACCACTTTTTCGGCCGGAGTGTTCTACCTGGTTTATACAGCCTTGAACTACACTATGTTTGGAGGGCAGCTTGCTGCTACAGAAGAGAAGAAGACCTCAGCATTATTATTGATGGAAACCTCAAGTTCCACAGACATGCTGCAGCAGCAGCTGCCAAAGCAAATCAGATTCTGGTTTTTTTTCCGTAGATCTTTTGCGAACCTGACTGCCCAATCTCTCCCTCTGTTATACAAGACCCTGATACGACCACATCTCGAGTATGGAAGTCGAATCTGGGCGACCGCATCTCGAGTATGGAAATCGAATCTGGGGACCAATGTCTATAGGAGACCAGAAACGGATTGAGAAGGTCCAGAGAAGGGCAACTAAGCTGGGTACAGATATTCAGTCAAAGCCATACTCCAGTGTTCTAGCATTGGGAAATTTGGGAGGAAAATGACGCCCTATGGATACTATTTTTCCACTCTTTTTCCTGAGTTTTACTGTGAATTTTTCACTCCTTATTTTAAAATGTATTGGATAATTGGAAACCTGATACTGATTTATGGATGTAATGATAGGAAAGACAGGTAAGAATTGGCATAGGCAATAACTCATTTGGTGAGCAGGTAATTGGGTGATAAAGCCTGGTACATATGCTTTTTGGTTGAATTTTTCACTCTATACTTATTTTTAGTCAGAATTTTCCACTCCGCACCCTAGCTCCAAAGCAATTCTAGGAGCCTGCCATACTCCCAGCGCCTCAAGGATCTGAATCTGCCATCCCTGACCGACGGGCGACTTCAAGGGGACATGATACTGATATATCAGATACTGCACGGCATCATTGATGTTAACCGAGACCCGCTCCAACTTTCCACTGCCAGACGCACTAGAGGCCACAAATTCAAGCTGAACAAGCCAAGACTAGGTCTCTGCCCAGACGGCACTTCTTCACAGTCCAAGCAGTCAACAACTGGAACAGCCTTCCGCCCGGTGTCGTGTTAGCCCCAACTGTCAATTCCTTCAAATCCAGACACCTACTGGAAAGACATCCAATTTGTATCAATATTCGATGTATAACCAGAGCTCTTAACTAGTAATGATCCGGTCCAACAGGCTGTATAAGCCTATATTTTCCGTGAACTGGTAAAGTAAGGTAAGGTAAGGTCATTTGTACTTCAATGCTTTTGTAAAAAGATTGAGCTACATGCACTTGGAAAATGTAGGTACCTAGCCATTTAGATTGGGGAGGTGGCGAGCAGTCACTTTGAACCCTCACTTAACAATACAAATATTTAAATCAGTATATTTCTGATCTGAAATATTCAATTCCAGTGAAAAACCATTTTTCAAAAAAGATACCTCATTATTTCAATTTAAGTATTTACCGCCACCATTAGGTACCTAGGTACCTCCTACCTCCCCAGTTTATGGTGTTCTTGAGGTCCCTAATAGAAGAAGAGTAGTCAGCTGACTGCAATATTACGACAGACTGAAAAGTGGGTTACAAGATGGATTTCGTGGACTGTCTACAAGATGGTCGGGGGGGGGGGGGGGGCGACAGCTCCCGGTAGGTTCCGCAGTGCAGCGAGCGAATGCGAGCGGAGCGTTCTAAACGTGGATCCCTGGACAGTAATTGCTGTCAAGATTAGGTCAGGTTATGTATCGTTTTCGGTGACGTCATAGCTTTGGTGTTACTGATACACTTTTATCTCTGTCGTAATAATACTGTCTTCTTCTAATAGGGACGGACCTCAAGAACACCATTAACTGGGGAGGTGAATTAATTGAACTATTACCTCAGGTTGTCAAGTTCATTAATACACTCTACCATTCATTTTTGTTTTGTGTGCAAATTTGTGTGACATTGGTGCTTACATTGGCGGTCATTAAGGTGCAAAAATATGGGTACAATTTTAGTCAGTCCAACACTTGTTTCATGGATAATTTTTTTTTATGTGCTGATTCCAAATCTGATACCCATTTTTTGGCGCAAATGAGCAGTTGGGAGGAAACAATTGTAATAACATAATCAAACCTGATCTAACCTTTACAGCCATTACGGTTGCAGGGACCCACGTTTAGAACGCTCCGCTCGCTGCGCTGCAGAACCTACCGGGGGCTGTCATCCTCCCCGGACCCCCAGACCCTCTCGTAGACAAAACCTAGCCCTACCACATTAATATATTGCCCGATGTATTTACGCCGCGCATAAGCGGGATAGACTCTTGCGATGTTATCCGACCAATCAGCAGCCTCCGACTCAGCTGGCGATAGTTCACGACAGCATTGCGTCTAGTGAGGAGCGGCGGCAGATCTGTCGGTAAATATTTAAATTATGCCGTAATAGTTTGTTTGCGCTAACAATGAGTATCATATTTGGAATCAGCACATCTACAAGCTGCAGGGAAATAATTACTTATATCTGTAGCTGCTGTTGGACCAACTCTGAAATAATACCAAAATATGCATATAATTAATAAACTAAAAAACATGACCTTTTCCTCGAAAATGTGAAAATCCAATGTTATCCAAATGTTATTATTATGTTGTAATATTTCGGCCACAGGCCTTTATCAAACAGTAAAACATTTCGACACGACGCTTTCCTAACTGCCACTTGGATAACATTGGATTTTCACATTTTCGAGGAAAAGGTCATGTTTTTTAGTTTATTAATTATATCAAATATGTTCCTCGCACAAGCACTAAACTCTACAAAATATGCATCATTCACTAATCACCAGTCACTGTCTTGTAATGCTGTCTTGTACCAGCTGGCGTTGCCTCGTCAGGTTCTATTTGGCTGAGCGCAGTGATCGTGCGGCCAAAGGCCTCACTTTTTTCAGCAATTCCTGACCCTAAAGTGAATTAAATTTGGTTGGAATAGGTAGGAAGCATGAACTACAAAAATATTCATTCAAATAAGAACTGATTACATAATGAGTCGTCTTTTATTTGCAAGCAGAAGTAAAATAGTACATTGCTTGCACAAATGACTTTCGACAAACGTGGTGTGGATAAACACAGTTTGGGTATTGGGATGAGGGGTTATTTGTGATGGATTTGTATTATAATTTGTGTGAAATCGTGATTTTTACTAGCCTCTTTCACATTCTTAAATGAAACACTCACTGTGTGCATTTTGTCAACTTAAATCGACAATGTAAATGTTAGGAACTAAAGTGATTTCCGACTGGGGAGGTAAGGCTGTCTGATAATGCTGTCTCTTTCTGGGTATCCAGACTGCAAAGGTTGGCACGAAAGTTATGAGGCGCACCAGCCCACAGCAAAAATGTGCACCAACCCGAACCACGCAGGGCAGAAATCTGCAGCAATCCACACCAGAGTAACCATCACCTCCGACTTCAAAACCTACATGAGATATGTCACGGAGTAAGAATACTCACTTTCACACTATCCATGCATGAACACAAAACTTGTCTCCCATTGCTCCCATAAACAATTTGGTAAAGTTTTACATGTTACTGCCAATTTTTTCTTCTATCAGCATTTACTAAATAAGGTCATGAAGCCAGAGTTTTTCGGAAGATGTTTTAGAGACTTATACGTAAAAAAACTACTACTTCTCCCCATCTGTAGGGAAGTTCTTGTAAACAAGATCTAGAAATCAGTTTTTTTTTCTCCACAGACCTATGAAATTTACGGGGAAATTGAGTCAGCTATTTGGCGGTAATCTTGCGTGGTAATCTTGCGTGGCAATAATGCCAATCAAATACAAATAAAGGTTCTCCGGCGTGCAAATTACTGGGCGCTATTTTCGGGCCGAAATTTCTGACATAGTGCTATGGCAGAAGGAAATGGAGAAGCTGTTGCCATAAAAGAAGAACCAACAGCCTCTGAGAGAATATTTGCGGACTTCCAAAAATGGATTGACCTTGGCCTGAATGAAAAAGTTGCAGCTAAGCTTGATGAGATCTACAAGACAGAAAAACTGCTTCATGCCGATCTGGATGAGCGTGCCCTGGATGCACTGCAAGAGTTTCCAGTGGATGGAGCACTGACTGTTCTGAGGCAGTTCATGGACTCAAATCTGGAACATGTGTCAAACAAATCGGCTTACCTGTGTGGAGTGATGAAAACCTACCGTCAGAAGAGCAAGGCTCAATGTCCTGCTCCTGCAGTTCCAGCCCATGGACCAAACGAAGAGAAGATCAAGGCGATCCTGGACCGCACCGGGTTTTCCCTGGACGTCACGACCGGCCAGAGGAAGTATGGTGGTCCCCCACCCAACTGGGAAGGAAAACAACCCGGCGCCGGCTGCGAGGCTTTCGTAGGGAAGATTCCAAAGGAGCTGTTCGAGGATGAACTGATCCCGGTCTTCGAAAAATGTGGCGACATCTGGGACCTTCGTCTGATGATGGATCCCATGAGTGGCTAGAACAGAGGCTATGCCTTTGTCACGTTTACCAACGAAGATGGCGCAAGGGAGGCAGTCAAGCAGCTCGACAATTACGAGAACAAAAAGGGGAAGACACTGCAAGTTAATATCAGTGTTCCCAATCTGCGCCTTTTTGTCGGAAACATTCCTAAATCTAAGGGCAAAGAGGAGATTCTGGAAGAGTTTGGCAAACACCCACAGGCCCTGGTGGATGTCATCATCTACAGCTCCCCTGACGACAAGACAAATAACCGAGGCTTCTGTTTCCTGGAGTATGAAACGCACAAGGCTGCCTCGTTAGCCAAGAGGCGCCTGGGTAGCGGAAGAATCAAAGTCTGGAGCTGCGACGTTATCGTCGACTGGGCTGACCCTCAGGAGGAACCAGACAGGGAAATTATGTCCAAGGTCAAAGTTTTGTAAGCCAGGAACCTCACCCAAGAATGTACGGAGGAGAAGCTCAAAGAGGGCTTCGAAGCATATGGCAAAATCGAGAGGGTGAAGAAGATCAAGGACTACGCGTGTATTCACTTTGAAGAGAGGGAACACGCATTGCAGGCTATGGAGGCCCTTCACCAAGCCAAACTGTGTGGCTCAAAGATCGACGTATCGTTAGCAAAGCCACCTTCCGACAAGAAGAAGGAAGAGATGCTGAGAAACCGGGAGAAGAGGATGATGGGCATGATGACTCAGCGAGGAGGGTTCCCCGCGTTCTCGCCGGGCTTCGGTGGTCAGCGTGGCTACGGGCGTGGTATGGGTGGTGGTCGTCCCCCGATGTGCGTGGTGATTATGATGTCGATTATGATTACGATTACGACATGTACGGATACGGAGATTATCGAGGTGGCTACAGCGACCCATATTACGAAGAGTACTCTAACGACGATTATTATTACCATTATCCGGCAAGCTCTCCAGCTCCCAGAGGAAGGGGCAAACCTCCAATGGCTGGCCGCTCGCGTGGGGTACAGGAATGCGTGGTCGCGGAGGTGGCCCGCCTCCGGTTCGTGGGAGTCCTATGGCGGCGAGGGGTATGGTAACTGGTCGTGGAATGGCCAGGGGTATGCGCCGTGGGGCGGCCAGAGGGGCCGCCAGGGGAGCAGGCTTACCAGGTAAGAGGAAGTTCGATGGAGGACACCAAAACCAGGGAGAATATAAACGGCGCCAGCCAAATGGCAACTGGGGTACCAATCCCATACCGCAGCAGCCACTGCACAACAACGGCTACCGGGGCCGTGGCAACCACGAGTTCTACGCGGACCCGTACGGCGAGCAGTGGTAGCGGGCAGCGTGCTCGAGAAGTTGGTCGCTTCACCTCCAGGTCCGTACCAGCAAGCTTCGGCAGCGAGCGGCCATGAAGATCAGCTCGCAGTCGTACCACCAGATCTCAAGCAAGAGAACGAAGTGACAACATAAGATGTGTTGTGGTCGAAGGGACCCGGCGACCCGAAACACAGCAGTAAGACTGTCCATCGACGGGCAGGCCAATCCATCTGTGGCCAGATCATAATTAGCTTTCACTTTTGGTATAAATCATGCAAACATATTCATCCTTCAAAAGAATATTAGGAAAAAGTCCCTTGTGCTGGGTTAATGGTTTGGAGCAGTGAAAATCCCCCTAGTTCTGAATAGTGCAGTCGTAAAAACAAGGGGCTTTCTGTTCTTGTTGGTTCCCATTACGATTCAGCTGCGACAGTGTCTCACGTGTGCTGTGTTGCCGTGTTCTGTCCAGTCGTCGGACACGGAACTGTACATATTTGTGTATGAGTGCTCGGTGCCGCCTCGCTGTCATTTGTGTGACCATTGTCCTGTTTTATACGTCTGCTTATTGATTTGAGCTCATGTTTTTTTTCTCGCTATATTTCTCCTCGCCGCTTTGTCTGAGAAGTGCTAATTTTACCCTCTTAACGCGTTAGCTGGCTTGGCAACCGCATTCACTTCATGTCGTCGACAATACATCGGACACACGGTAAAAAAAATGCCAATAAAAACGCTGTGATTGGCGATCGGTTGTTTATTATCGTGCTGGCAGTGCCGACTGGTGTCCGCAGCACAGCATACGTACCGCACCGTTACAGGTCTGCATCACACCCTGGCATACCACATCAAATCCGCACCATCTTCTCCAAATCTGCACCAAATATATATATATAATCTGCAGCTGCACCAAATCGACATTAACAAAGGTAAACTCCCACGCCTATCTCTTACACTTCAGGGAAAACGTGAACCATGGCCATTAACATCACAACATGGTACATGGTATAACATCACCACGCTTTTAGGGACTCATCAGTTTAATGGTTATCTGTTAACAGGTTAACTAAACAGATCCTCTAGTGCCTCGTTTATGACAGGGGAGAAAGAGTGTGAAAGGTAGATTTAGAACGAAAAATGTGTGTTGCAATTTACTTGACAATAATTTCAAGTGAGCTTGGATTATTCATGCCCATGAAGTCTCTTGTTCCCAAGCAGTGGACAGTATACTGACCTTATTTCAATATTGGTTTTGTCTCTTTTTGCTTGACCTCACTTACACTGTATGTGCGATGTCAGAAGTGAAGTGAACAACTCAATGCCAGGATTGCCCTGTCCTATCTGAATATGAAATGCTCTGACCATGTGCTTGTGCGTCTTCCTCAGGCGTTGAGCCGGCCATGTCTGGTGAGCCTCCACTGCGATACGGGGCGTCCATCAGTTGGCCGCTGGTCTCGCCACTTGGAGACGATGATGACGACAGCGTCGACCTGCCGTCTACCGTCGACGTCAAAGCTATCCGGGTCAGTCGCAAGCTAGCCGAATGCAGCCATTAGTAGCCAGTCCTTGAATTTATCTTTCTGTCTTTTTAGTTGTCTTTCCTATGTCACTGTGAATGTCACCAACTGTTACTGTCCGATGTCAAAATCATCAGGCATATTGTATTGTAAAAGATCAAACTATCCACAATAATGTGATTTTTACCATTCTTAGTCAAACGTGTCGGAAAAAAACACTGGATAAAGTCACGACATACAGTAAAAAAAATGCACGCGCACATGCACGCTTGTACACAGTACACATCGCAGATCAGGTCTGGGAATTTGACGCTGCAAGCCTACGCTTCAGCTTCCTTTTGAACTTTCGAACAGGCATGCCGTCAAAGTCACGTGGCAGGTGTTCATGTGAAGTGAGGAACGATAGGCAAAGCGTCGCTTGCCGGTCTCCGTCCTGATCCGAGGCACAACATTTAGGTGGTCCTTTCGGGTAGGCCGTGAGTGAGTGGGCCTCTCGCAGTTTGTAGTAAATAGGCTGGCGAGACTCTGCGACTCAGCGGTGCCGCGGACTCTGTGGAAGAGGAGGAGGTGGTTTGCTAAAGGCAGAGGTTGACAGCGTTGAGCCACCCCAGTGCGTCCCGCATACCCGAAACGAAGTCGATATTACGTTTTCTGGAAATGACTCGTACTGAAAAGTTATTCAGTTTTTGAATGCAAAGGAGGTTTTCTTAGCGAAGCTGTTTCTGTGCACGACCAGACAGTAACGCATGTGAGAGAACACGAGGGTGGTGACGATGTCAAGAAGGCTTTCTGGCAGGCGGTATTGACAGATGGGAGAGACCGATAAGGATTCCGCAGCGTTTACGGAGAGGGCGGATACATGAGCGTCCCAGGAGCAGTACTGGCTAAAGGTGAAACCTAGGTTGCGTACCTCAGAGTGAGGTACCAGGGAAGCATCGGTTAACTTTATAGTGAACTGAGGAAAGGAGTGCACATTTTGTCGACAGCCGATGGTTTTTGTCGAGTCCGAACCTTCGTTACGTTAACACCCGCGCCGTGCCGGGGGGTAAACACCTCCCCTCAGGTTTTTCGAGGATAGCGGAAAAACGGCGGCGCGCACCGCCGCCGCCGTTTTGGGCACAGCTTTTCGGGCATCAATTGCGCACATTATGTACAAAAAAATACCTCTGGTCATCTCAGGTCAGGTCACCAGACCAGGTCACGTGACCCCACCTCCCAAAAAAACTTGTGGTCGTACCACAGTCACAGTTTTTGGATGATCGGTTTTACACTTACAGGATTTCATAAGGTCATATGTATCTACAATTCGTATATCTGGGATTTTTTAATATCAGCGACCTAAGGTCTGGTCAATTTCGTGACCTCCCCATTATAAGTCGATGTGGAAATATTCAAATGCTTCCTATTCCAGGGATACGCAAGATATCAGTCTAATTCCTTCTGGATCATGTTATTATAGGCCATTCTTGATGACCTAGGTGCCATTGTTGATCACTGACCCCTACAGGGTCGCCGAGGTCATCCGAGGTCACCAACAGTTGTATGTCAATAACTCGACATAATGACGATAGAGAAGTGAAACCGACACCAATGTGTTTGTCTCGTCGATGTACGTCTTCCCATATGCAACATGACCTACTTGGGTCACCACTTGGCCTGAGGTCAAATTTTGAAGTTGACCTAACCTGGTCAACATTAAGATGAGTCGAAGCGCCTTGACGAGATACACACGATGGCATCAACATTATTGCCTTGTCGTTATTAGGTAAAACGTTATTGGTGAAAAACTGTTTTGTAAAAAAATAGCCTTTTTGACATTTGATGAGCTCTGGAGCCTACACTATTGACCTGAGCTCAAATCTGAGGACACCTTGCCGATTGCATGTTTCAATAGCTTCCCATTGCTGTTTTCCGTTTGTCCTAGCTATCATAGTTCCTGTGATATCTGGGGGGTTTCTGGAGCGGTGTCTTAAAACTGGAAAATCTGACCTTCGATGACCTCTGGTGACCTCAATATTGGCTTTAGGAAAACAAATATCTGAAGTACTTTCGAATGTGCTTGTCGAGAGTTTTCGAACGCGCTTTTCTGCGTCTTTCTAGCCCTTTTAGTTTTCTAGTTGGAGGGGGGGGGTCTACCCCCCCCCCCCCCTCCGGCACGGCGAAGTTGGCGCCGAGCACCGGCACGGCGCGGGTTAACTTCAAAACAATGAAAGTAGTCGCCGAGAGAAACGAGATTCCATGAAATAGGACGGAAGTTGGATGGATTTGAAGGATCATCGGACTTACGGATCGGTACACAGGGGAATGTTTCCAGGAGGCAGGAACGTCGTTGGTCGTGATGCAGGAGTTGATGAGGAAGAGAAGGACGTGGCCGATGGAGTTACAGGCGAGCTTCAGGATGCGGATACACACGGTGCCCCAAAGGACGGTAAATAACTTTTGAAAATACCCACCGCCAGAGGGGGTGGTGGGAGGGGGCAGAATCTGCCCCTCCCGGATTTTATCAATATCTTGAAAACTATGTTAGACTATATAGACGTGAAACGTTTCGTACCTTATGTTGCATCCATTTTACGTCTTCTCTCAACCTGTCAGTTGGGCAAACTACAGAGAGGCGATCGAAAATAGATCAATAAATTTTGTATTTTGTTATGCCCATATTTGGGCATACATCCAGTATCAAACTGTGAGGCTTATGTCATTAGGCCAATTCGGAGCAATATACGCATACTCGGGGGTTAAAAAGTGTTGGAGAACATGTTGTCCATCAATATATCGGAATAAT
>JAXIVJ010006177.1:50000-55000 GCA_036785665.1 Chirona hameri
ACACGCACACGCACACGCACACGCACACGCACACGCACACGCACACGCACACGCACACGCACACGCACACGCACACGCACACGCACACGCACACGCACACGCACACGCACACGCACACGCACACGCACACGCACACGCACACGCACACGCACACGCACACGCACACGCACACGCACACGCACACGCACACGCACACGCACACGCACACGCACACGCACACGCACACGCACACGCACACGCACACGCACACGCACACGCACACGCACACGCACACGCACACGCACACGCACACGCACACGCACACGCACACGCACACGCACACGCACACGCACACGCACACGCACACGCACACGCACACGCACACGCACACGCACACGCACACGCACACGCACACGCACACGCACACGCACACGCACACGCACACGCACACGCACACGCACACGCACACGCACACGCACACGCACACGCACACGCACACGCACACGCACACGCACACGCACACGCACACGCACACGCACACGCACACGCACACGCACACGCACACGCACACGCACACGCACACGCACACGCACACGCACACGCACACGCACACGCACACGCACACGCACACGCACACGCACACGCACACGCACACGCACACGCACACGCACACGCACACGCACACGCACACGCACACGCACACGCACACGCACACGCACACGCACACGCACACGCACACGCACACGCACACGCACACGCACACGCACACGCACACGCACACGCACACGCACACGCACACGCACACGCACACGCACACGCACACGCACACGCACACGCACACGCACACGCACACGCACACGCACACGCACACGCACACGCACACGCACACGCACACGCACACGCACACGCACACGCACACGCACACGCACACGCACACGCACACGCACACGCACACGCACACGCACACGCACACGCACACGCACACGCACACGCACACGCACACGCACACGCACACGCACACGCACACGCACACGCACACGCACACGCACACGCACACGCACACGCACACGCACACGCACACGCACACGCACACGCACACGCACACGCACACGCACACGCACACGCACGCACACGCACACGCACACGCACACGCACACGCACACGCACACGCACACGCACACGCACACGCACACGCACACGCACACGCACACGCACACGCACACGCACACGCACACGCACACGCACACGCACACGCACACGCACACGCACACGCACACGCACACGCACACGCACACGCACACGCACACGCACACGCACACGCACACGCACACGCACACGCACACGCACACGCACACGCACACGCACACGCACACGCACACGCACACGCACACGCACACGCACACGCACACGCACACGCACACGCACACGCACACGCACACGCACACGCACACGCACACGCACACGCACACGCACACGCACACGCACACGCACACGCACACGCACACGCACACGCACACGCACACGCACACGCACACGCACACGCACACGCACACGCACACGCACACGCACACGCACACGCACACGCACACGCACACGCACACGCACACGCACACGCACACGCACACGCACACGCACACGCACACGCACACGCACACGCACACGCACACGCACACGCACACGCACACGCACACGCACACGCACACGCACACGCACACGCACACGCACACGCACACGCACACGCACACGCACACGCACACGCACACGCACACGCACACGCACACGCACACGCACACGCACACGCACACGCACACGCACACGCACACGCACACGCACACGCACACGCACACGCACACGCACACGCACACGCACACGCACACGCACACGCACACGCACACGCACACGCACACGCACACGCACACGCACACGCACACGCACACGCACACGCACACGCACACGCACACGCACACGCACACGCACACGCACACGCACACGCACACGCACACGCACACGCACACGCACACGCACACGCACACGCACACGCACACGCACACGCACACGCACACGCACACGCACACGCACACGCACACGCACACGCACACGCACACGCACACGCACACGCACACGCACACGCACACGCACACGCACACGCACACGCACACGCACACGCACACGCACACGCACACGCACACGCACACGCACACGCACACGCACACGCACACGCACACGCACACGCACACGCACACGCACACGCACACGCACACGCACACGCACACGCACACGCACACGCACACGCACACGCACACGCACACGCACACGCACACGCACACGCACACGCACACGCACACGCACACGCACACGCACACGCACACGCACACGCACACGCACACGCACACGCACACGCACACGCACACGCACACGCACACGCACACGCACACGCACACGCACACGCACACGCACACGCACACGCACACGCACACGCACACGCACACGCACACGCACACGCACACGCACACGCACACGCACACGCACACGCACACGCACACGCACACGCACACGCACACGCACACGCACACGCACACGCACACGCACACGCACACGCACACGCACACGCACACGCACACGCACACGCACACGCACACGCACACGCACACGCACACGCACACGCACACGCACACGCACACGCACACGCACACGCACACGCACACGCACACGCACACGCACACGCACACGCACACGCACACGCACACGCACACGCACACGCACACGCACACGCACACGCACACGCACACGCACACGCACACGCACACGCACACGCACACGCACACGCACACGCACACGCACACGCACACGCACACGCACACGCACACGCACACGCACACGCACACGCACACGCACACGCACACGCACACGCACACGCACACGCACACGCACACGCACACGCACACGCACACGCACACGCACACGCACACGCACACGCACACGCACACGCACACGCACACGCACACGCACACGCACACGCACACGCACACGCACACGCACACGCACACGCACACGCACACGCACACGCACACGCACACGCACACGCACACGCACACGCACACGCACACGCACACGCACACGCACACGCACACGCACACGCACACGCACACGCACACGCACACGCACACGCACACGCACACGCACACGCACACGCACACGCACACGCACACGCACACGCACACGCACACGCACACGCACACGCACACGCACACGCACACGCACACGCACACGCACACGCACACGCACACGCACACGCACACGCACACGCACACGCACACGCACACGCACACGCACACGCACACGCACACGCACACACGCACACGCACACGCACACGCACACGCACACGCACACGCACACGCACACGCACACGCACACGCACACGCACACGCACACGCACACGCACACGCACACGCACACGCACACGCACACGCACACGCACACGCACACGCACACGCACACGCACACGCACACGCACACGCACACGCACACGCACACGCACACGCACACGCACACGCACACGCACACGCACACGCACACGCACACGCACACGCACACGCACACGCACACGCACACGCACACGCACACGCACACGCACACGCACACGCACACGCACACGCACACGCACACGCACACGCACACGCACACGCACACGCACACGCACACGCACACGCACACGCACACGCACACGCACACGCACACGCACACGCACACGCACACGCACACGCACACGCACACGCACACGCACACGCACACGCACACGCACACGCACACGCACACGCACACGCACACGCACACGCACACGCACACGCACACGCACACGCACACGCACACGCACACGCACACGCACACGCACACGCACACGCACACGCACACGCACACGCACACGCACACGCACACGCACACGCACACGCACACGCACACACGCACACGCACACGCACACGCACACGCACACGCACACGCACACGCACACGCACACGCACACGCACACGCACACGCACACGCACACGCACACGCACACGCACACGCACACGCACACGCACACGCACACGCACACGCACACGCACACGCACACGCACACGCACACGCACACGCACACGCACACGCACACGCACACGCACACGCACACGCACACGCACACGCACACGCACACGCACACGCACACGCACACGCACACGCACACGCACACGCACACGCACACGCACACGCACACGCACACGCACACGCACACGCACACGCACACGCACACGCACACGCACACGCACACGCACACGCACACGCACACGCACACGCACACGCACACGCACACGCACACGCACACGCACACGCACACGCACACGCACACGCACACGCACACGCACACGCACACGCACACGCACACGCACACGCACACGCACACGCACACGCACACGCACACGCACACGCACACGCACACGCACACGCACACGCACACGCACACGCACACGCACACGCACACGCACACGCACACGCACACGCACACGCACACGCACACGCACACGCACACGCACACGCACACGCACACGCACACGCACACGCACACGCACACGCACACGCACACGCACACGCACACGCACACGCACACGCACACGCACACGCACACGCACACGCACACGCACACGCACACGCACACGCACACGCACACGCACACGCACACGCACACGCACACGCACACGCACACGCACACGCACACGCACACGCACACGCACACGCACACGCACACGCACACGCACACGCACACGCACACGCACACGCACACGCACACGCACACGCACACGCACACGCACACGCACACGCACACGCACACGCACACGCACCCACACGCACACGCACACGCACACGCACACGCACACGCACACGCACACGCACACGCACACGCACACGCACACGCACACGCACACGCACACGCACACGCACACGCACACGCACACGCACACGCACACGCACACGCACACGCACACGCAC
>JAXIVJ010006177.1:62500-68653 GCA_036785665.1 Chirona hameri
CACACACACACACACACACACACACACACACACACACACACACACACACACACACACACACACACACACACACACACACACACACACACACACACACACACACACACACACACACACACACACACACACACACACACACACACACACACACACACACACACACACCACACACACACACACACACCACACACACACACACACACACACACACACACACACACACACACACACACACACACACACACACACACACACACACACACACACACACACACACACACACACACACACACACACACACACACACACACACACACACACACACACACCACACACACACACACACACACACACACACACACACACACACACACACACACACACACACACACACACACCACACACACACACACACACACACACACACACACACACACACACACACACACCACACACACACACACACACACACACACACACACACACACACACACAACACCACACACACACACACACACACACACACACACACACACACACACACACACACACACACACACACACACACACACACACACACACACACACACACACACACACACACACACACACACACACACACACACACACACACACACACACACACACACACACACACACACACACACACACACCCACACACACACACACACACACACACACACACACACCACACACACACACACACACACACACACACACACACACACACACACACACACACACACACACACACACACACACACACACACACACCACACACACACACACACACACACACACACACACACACACACACACACACACACACACACACACACACACACACACACACACACACACACACACACACACACACACACACACACACACCACACACACACACACACACACACACACACACACACACACACACACACACACACACACACACACACACACACACACACACACACACACACACACACACACACACACACACACACACACACACACACACACACACACACACACACACACACACACACACACACACACACACACACACACACACACACACACACACACACACACACACACACACACACACACACACACACACACACACACACACACACACACACACACACACACACACACACACACACACACACACACACACACACACACACACCACACACACACACACACACACACACACACACACACACACACACACACACACACACACACACACACACACACACACACACACACACACACACACACACACACACACACACACACACACACACACACACACACACACACACACACACACACACACACACACACACACACACACACACACACACACACACACACACACACACACACACACACACACACACACACACACCACACACACACACACACACACACACACACACACACACACACACACACACACACACACACACACACACACACACACACACACACACACACACACACACACACACACACACACACACACACACACACACACACACACACACACACACACACACACACACACACACACACACACACACACACACACACACACACACACACACACACACACACACACACACACACACACACACACACACACACACACACACACACACCACACACACACACACACACACACACACACACACACACACACACACACACACACACACACACACACACACACACACACACACACACACACACACACACACCACACACACACACACACACACACACACACACACACACACACACACACACACACACACACACACACACACACACACACACACACACACACACACACACACACACACACACACACACACACACACACACACACACACACACACACACACACACACACACACACACACACACACACACACACACACACACACACACACACACACACACACACACACACACACACACACACACACACACACACACACACACACACACACACACACACACACACACACCACACACACACACACACACACACACACACACACACACACACACACACACACACACACACACACACACACACACACACACACACACACACACACACACACACCACACACACACACACACACACACACACACACACACACACACACACACACACACACACACACACACACACACACACACACACACACACACACACACACACACACACACACACACACACACACACACACACACACACACACACACACACACACACACACACACACACACACACACACACCACACACACACACACACACACACACACACACACACACACACACACACACACACACACACACACACACACACACACACACACACACACACACACACACACACACACACACACACACACACACACACACACACACACACACACACACACACACACACACACACACACACACACACACACACACACACACACACACACACACACACACACACACACACACACACACACACACACACACACACACACACACACACACACACACACACACACACACACACACACACACACACACACACACACACACACACACACACACACACACACACACACACACACACACACACACACACACACACACACACACACACACACACACACACACACACACACACACACACACACACACACACACACACACACACACACACACACACACACACACACACACACACACACACACACACACACACACACACACACACACACACACACACACACACACACACACACACACACACACACACACACACACACACACACACACACACACACACACACACACACACACACACACACACACACACACACACACACACACACACACACACACACACACACACACACACACACACACACACACACACACACACACACACACACACACACACACACACACACACACACACACACACACACACACACACACACACACACCGGCGGGCGCAAGTACATATATGCACGCATGTCGGCGTATGACGCCCACCCGTTCATGCATACAAACATACACTCGCATACGTACATACTCACGCGTATACATGCAGGTGGGCGTGTGATTTCCAAAGTCGAAGCCCGCTGACGTCGAACATGCGAGGGAGACCGGAGAATCAAGGAATGACAAGCTTCGATGAGGACGATTTAACCTAGCGGGGAAACGAGGTTGGCATGTGCTACGCCCCTGTGTGTATTTTGACGCTGATAACGGTTGGTTCGCTGACGGGTTCGGGTAATCATCTAACGAGGGAGTTATGCGGTATATTAATGTCTGGCGCCCAGGAGGGACAAAGTAAGTTGTTTTGATAGTGGAATCGTTCCCGAGCCATGACGTTGAATCAGGAACTAACGCCGTAAGACGCCAGATGCTGTGGTGGCCAGTGGGGCTAGCGAGCGGGTGAGTCGGGCGATGCAGTGCCGCTGAGGTTGCGTTGGGCGAGGATTGTGCCGCCGGAGTGAGGTGGTTTGGGCGAGGGATTGTGCCGTCGGAGTGAAGATCGGTGGTTGAGATGTGGGAAGCTGGTGATGAGTGGGTGAGGGGATGCCGCCAAGAGGAGAAGATCTATGTCCATCGAGGGGGACCTGTGATGTACGCCGAACGATCAAGCCAAGGCGCTTTGTATCGCAACGTGCAGCTCTTGTTCTCCCGACTTTCGGACGAAATTGTAGGTCTTATGTCCATCATGGAATTCCCCATGTCGTACCGGGCGACCGGGGAATGATGTCGCGGAAGGCACCATGACGTGCGGAAGGGTTAGGATCAGTGGCGACGTGGCGAGGGGTAAAAGCTGCCGCGTGACTGTAAAGGTCCATCGCGCTGGCCAGGTGATTGCAATAAGTCAGCAAGCGAATGCAGCTGCAACTTGCCAAGTAGCTCTGAGCCGCGCGACCTCGGAGTTTTATTAGGCTGTGGGGCAGGTTGAGAGGTGATTAGTGGGGCCAGGAAGGGCCGAGAGCGGGTGAGCTGAGCGAAGTTAAGTCCATCGATGAGGGCTTGCGAGGTATGCCGGCTAACAGATCTTATGTTGTTTGTGCCGCAATATGTCACACTCGTCTTCCCGACCCTCGGATAAAATTTGTAGGTCTTATGTCCATCACGGAATTCCCCAGGTCGTACCGGGCGACCGGGGAATGATGTCGCGGAAGGGTTAGGATCAGTGGCGACTGGCGACGTGGCGAGGGGTAAAGGCCGCCGCGTGACTGAATAGGTTCATCGCACTGGCCAGTTAATTGCAATAAGTCAGCAAGCGAATGCAGCTGCAACTTAGCCAAGTAGCTCTGAGCAGTGCGGCCGCGGGATTTTAATAGGTTGTGGAAACGGGTTAAGAAGAAGCGATTAAGCGGCGCAGTGAGACGAAATTTTCTGGGGTAAGAGAGCGGAGCCGCGGACCATGGAGGGGTGAGCGGCGGCCGAAACTACATCTCATGGCGACCCGGAAAAGGAGGAAATTATCGGGAGGATTAGAGGAAAAAGAGGGGAACCCCACCCGGTCAAGGTCTCTCACTCGTAATTAAAAACACCACTAGAGGGCAGTAGACGGAAGAGGGAGATACCGGGGCGTCAACCCGGGCATTTGGATTAGTGTTTGAAAGGAGGATAAATGGGAGCGAGAATCAATGACTGTATGCCAGAATAATCGATTAAGTTAAGGACCAGTGGGAGAATTGACGCTCAGCGATTAATTATAGGTGAGGAACCTGTTAAGATCGGGGAGGTAGTGGTGTGATTGTATTTGTTGGGGTTGGGACCAGGATGCTTTTGGGGGGCGGATCATGGGAACCGATATGGGGAAGGGACGCCGCGACGGATCATCTGTCGGGACATACTCCGGTAGGCTCTGTCGTGGGAGACCCTGTCCTAATATCCACCAATTACCGAACTCCACGTACCATCTTGACATACCTTATATCCGAGCAGTGAGAGGCCTATATGTTGACTGACGAATGGCCAGCCTCATCAAAAATATTATGTACGAGGCCGGGCAGCGCAATTGCAACCGTTTGAAATTCATATGCATTCGCGGGTATTCTGAAAAACCACAAGAAATAGCGGATCGTCGATGCCGTAAATCGATTCGGGAGGTCTTAATACTTAATAATACAATACAACTTAATTTTTATGTTGGCATGCATTGAGGCCTGGCAATTTTTCTGGAGGACTAAAATGATTATGTATTATTACTACGTGTGCTCCCTTACCGTTTCATATTTCAAACCTGTTTTAGCTTTACCAGAGCGCGCTCGCTCGGTCATCGCCCAAAAAGGCGTTTTACTGGTAATACCTACTTTTTTCTCCATAAAACGTTGTAAAACATACCCAGGTAAATATAACTTAGATATGTTAGATATGAGTCCAGAACACACGTGGCTCGTGTACCGGCCTTACATTTCGGGAGGGGCAGCGAGCACTGGCCGTTAAATGGACCGAATCGACCCAAAGGGTGGACGTCGTGACGGGACGTCAGTCGAGTCCGTTGATTCGCCATTTTACAAGTCTGAGTCAAGGTCAGGTCACTAAATGTCACTAAGCGCAAAAGATGTGATGACGAAAGTCATGCGACACATGTTGTATGTTTTTACACGTATAATTCGATGGTGATAGTTATTTTACCATCTAACCTCATGTGAGGGCCCTTAAGTGAAGTTGATGTTAAGCTCAGGTCAAGGTGAGGTCACATAAGGTCAAAATTCGAAATTGCTAACTCTTATTAAAACACATGTTTCTGGACCAGTTTGGCTCAGAAATGCATTGGCAACCTTTATTTGTTCGTAGCTGGTCATTAAAAACCGAAAGTCGCAATACAAATACGTAATGTGTTACTCATACTTTGAGCTGTCAGTCAAAAATGGTGAAATTGTTTGAAATTTGGTTTTGGGAATCGTCCATATGTGGTTCTCTAACATATATTCCGGGTTTTTAATAACTTTGTAAAACAAATATTTTGTTCACATTTTCTTCTTTTTTGGAGGGGAGGGGGGGGGGGCGACATTAAAAAAAAAATCGCGATAGGCAGTTTGTAGCCCTTGCCATTTGCTATATTTTG
>JAXIVJ010006178.1:5000-68652 GCA_036785665.1 Chirona hameri
AGGTTAGATGGGCTGCTAAGCAAAGAAGTCCGCTTGTCAATCGGACGTGCGGTTGCAGAGATATGAGCTTCTCAAAAGCGTCGCCACGGCCGGGCCGGGTCGGGCCGCTAATAATCAGATTTTTCCATACACCATGGAAGGACGAGTGAGCGCTTCGCGCCTGCTCGTAATTAGATAAATGAGCTCTGCCTCAAAATGGGAGATTTACGCATTAAAATAATAAGGGATGTAGGTGACAAATTCTAACGCATTTTGCAATATGGCACTGAAAATCCAATCATTGGGGTGACATTGGGTGACAAACTCATCACCCCAATATTTAGACACCACTGATGAGCGACCCCTGATTACTCCGGCGTACTGACCCGGCAAACCACTGCAGAACGCCACGCACCTGTTTCTGTGCCAGGTCGCGCTGCTCGGCCTCCTCCAGTTTGCGCTCGGCCCACTCCTGGCGGCGCTCCCCAGTTCTTGGGCTGGTTCTGACGCCGGTCCCTCCTCCACCACCTCCTTGTGGTTGAGCTTGCTGCGCCTCGGTGCGGCGCGAGTGCAGCTCGCGCATCCGCTGCAATCCGTTCGGCCATCCGCTGCTTGGGCGTCAGCACCGCGTCCGAGGAGCCCGACGGGCCGGCCACGTCTGCCATCTCAGCCGACCTGGGGACACAGGGCGGCTGTGTCACTGCATGTCCTGATAGCCGCCAGTCATACCATAGTAAGCTGCACTTATGGCTGAAGCAGTTGCTGCACCCCTAACGCATAATCATCATCATCCAGCAGGCCGGTGTGACCGAGTGGCCCGTCACCAATCCACTGTGAACGGTAGAACGTTTGGGACACTGATTTTCGGCGATAACTTTTTGAACTGGCATAAACAAATGTATCGCAACGCACGTTTCAGACCCTACGCCAATTTGTATTTCTTAGGCTGTTTAATGGCAAACGAAAATGTAGTGCAGTTCCCATTCGCTCGTAATGTTAAAGGGAAATATTCACCTATTTTCCAGACAAATTGAGTTATTACTTGAAATCGACAGACGAGGCCAAAATAGATGGTAAATTGATCACATTTTGCATATAACAATTCCTACCGATATTTTTTAAGTCAAAGTTGATAAGCGATCTACGCTTATAACGACAGGTACTTGCAAATGCTGGTAACGAATTTCGAATTCCGGGCTTGTCTTTTAATGTTTTTGACAAAATTGTATGGCAAATATGTCTTCACTCTGTCTATTGTGATTGTGTGCCCTAATATCCTTAAAAATAAACAGACATTGAATAATAAGGTAACCAAGTTAGCAGCTAACTTATGCACCCAACGACGGCCTAGTTAGTGGTTGCGACCCTCATTTTATTGGTTCATTTGTTTTCAACATTAGGGCGTTTTGTATAGTTTTGTCTCTGGCTGTAACACTTCTGCTTACTTCAGGTTTCTTCAGGTTATCACGAAAAATAATCATTTTTCCCCAACAAGTCAACAAACAATGGAAAACCATGCAATGAAATCGGAAGTTCCCTTATGCACCCCAACGGCGACCTATTTAGCGTCGGCAATTTGTGTCATTGACCAATCAGGGACGTTGTCACGCTTCTTGGCGCACTTACTACATTTTCTGGCCCTATGGCTTGTTTACAAATCTACATTCAAACCAGAGATAGTGATTGCCGCAGTGGCGGCGGATTTGATTTTGACATGGACATGGATTATGACATGGACACATTGATTTTGACTTCGATCAATTCAGTTCTGGCACGTAGGGCCCAGAATTTTGCTCAGGGAGGGGGGCCACAATACCTTCCCCTGCCGCGGGGGGGGGGGGGGGGGGTGCACAGTCGGAAATATTTCAAACTCGATTATTTCCATGCAACCGCCCATAGACGTAATGTTAAAGCTTGATGGAATCCCATTTTATCTAGTGTAAACTGGATCGCTCAGAAGGGGGGGGGCGGCATGGCCCCCGTGGTCTACGTCCCTGATTCAGTTCACGCAGTCATATAGCTTAAACACATAGGTTGAAGGATTGGAAGGAAAATTAAAGGTGATGATGATGATATATCATGATTTAGAGTGGCGATCTATCAGGGTTGCCAGAGCCCGGAAATTAAGTTAGGGTAACATACAATTGCAATGTAATAGCTACCAGAAAACAAGACCCGTTTGCAGTAGGCTCAAATATTGATGTTTCAAAATTCAAGTTATGTTCGGCGCATGAAGAGCGGATCCAGTCGGCCGTTTTTGTTTGTGTTGGGGGGGGGGGGGGCAGTTTGAGCGGATTCTACCTAGGTACCACCAATTTGGAAAATATCCCCGGATTTGGGCCACTTTATTTTGCAACCACACGATTTCTAATATTTTTTGTTAAGCTTTTCGACCTTTTGGGATATCGAAAAAGGTGTACCTATGTGTTTGTTCCCGATTGCAAGGGAAAAAACCATGACAAATGTGCGCTGAATCAAGCCGGCTTTGCCCTTAAGAGCAAGGACGGATCCATTCGTTCGTCTTCGGGGCCAACTACATTTTGCTACAGGGTTCGACGACCCTTGAAAAAAAGCAAGCGTATCTTAGATTTAAAAAAAAATTGCGGTCAAGGAAAAAAATGTTAGTGGAAAGAAGCTACCATATAAATTTAAAACAAAACTTGGAGCATCAAATAAATGGCAGTTTTCTTCAGAATTTCCAGCTGCGAATCTCGGATAGTAAACCGAGGGGATGGTCCGACCGGAAAAATGAATACGCATTTCGCTGCACAAATGTTTGTCGTTGTTATCTGTTGCGCTCCGATAAAAAAGAGCTAAAGGCGAAGACGTCGACGACAAAAAAAATTGTGCCATACATTTGGCAGCAAAGAGGATTTCAGTTATTAAAAAAAAATGACGTCACCAACCCAACTTTCCGCATAAACTCAAAGTTGAATATCTTCCAAGATAAGCAATATTTTTCGGAAAAAAGTTCACGAACATGTTCAGCTGACCTCGCCTGACATGTAGACATATAATTAAGTGTGATTCGACAACTTTCAAAAAGGTGGGACAGTCCATTTAACCCATAGATTGTCACCTTATACCCCCCCCCCCCCTTATCCACCGCCACTGAGTAGTACCTGGTGCTACTGGTCCTGTGCTGTGGCTTGTACTAATGAACACAAATTGCCAAGTGTCTAGTAATGACTATAAAATCAATGTTAATAATGTGACTTATGAGTTACAGGGCATAGCAAAATGCCTTTTTGCGCCGTCGGGGGTGCAGCAACGACCGTCATGCCAAACAAGTTGATTAAGATCACGGTTTAGATCCTATATCATTTAATAAATTTCCCAAAGATTCAGCTATAAGAAAAGTATATGGGGCCGCTAGAGCGCCCTAAGCCCCCCGACCAGGGGTCGCGCCCGTAGGACACAACATTTTGTATGTGACGCCCTCCCCTCCTGACCGACATCCTGGATCCGCGCCTGTACTGTCACAAGAAGGAATAGCAATGCCAAACAAATACAATATATTTGATGTATGATATATGTAAAATATATGATATTTGATGATTTTGTCTCCCTAGGCAATTCATTGTGATACATTCACATTTTCCACGCCGGGTTATGGCATCAGAGATACACTATCATTGTTTCGAGCGGCGGTCGGCCGGGACGACCGTACCTAATCACTGGAGGTTGAACTTTACGCACATGTAACCTAGCAAATACTAATTGCAATTTTGTCAGCGGTATCTGGCAGAGCGGTTGATGTGTGACAGATTACATAAACTAAGTTTTGCAATCGACAGGTAAACACAGAAACTAAGCGCGATCTAAGCTTCAGGCAAGCGTGCACTAATGTTGTGTACAGCGGCCGGCCGACCACGTCCCCCGCCTTCTACGTCACAGCGACTCCGAGGTCGCAGCAACTAAATTAGTGTGTCACCACTTTTTCGGACGGAGTGCTCTACCTGGTTTAAGCCCAGGCTACACCATGCGTGATCGTTACAGAAAGTACGCAAGTTTTTGCAAGTTTGCGTGTTTTGCATGGCGGACGTCCGGGATTTGTGTAGTATAGTGTTGAAATGGTAATGAGACTGATCCTTTTGATGAATATGCATCAGTGCTCAAGTGCCCAGGCTTAAAAGTAGTCAGGATTTCACATAAGTCAATACTCAATAGTTTAAGCTCCAGAGGTCACAATGGCATTTTCTTGAACACATAATCATGAATAAATGTGTATCGGTTGAACTTAGAGCAATAATTTTGACACCGTTGTGTTTGTCTCGTCAATACGCTTTACAAAAAAAAATATGAATGGTGTCCTGGTTAGGTCAACTTCAAAATTTGACCTCAGGTCAAGGTCATTTTGTGACCCAGGTATGTCATGTTGCATTTTGGGTGATGCATCTGGACGAGACAAACACATAAGTGTCATTCACACGTCTCTATCTATATTCTATCAAAAGTTATTGACAAAAGAGATTGCCGGCGATGCGCCACCAACTGTCTCAGACTACGCAATCTTGCCAAAAACGGGAAAAAGTTAAAAACTCTGAACTTTTTTGCGTACTTGAGTTTTTTGCCGAATTGCATACTTCCGTGCTGAACTTTTGCAAGTTTGCGTGATATTTCATGCAGACTTTGCGTACTGTTCCAGTGTAAGCTCAGTCAATGCATTTTCTATCAGCCAGTATGCAAAACGTGGCAGGAGCATCGACAAGATATTTGGGGCAGCCCAAATCCCGCCCCAATTAGGACAGCAAGCTCCCCCATTTGAGGCATTTTTCCCCTTTTTTCCCCCGAAGAGGAAATGTTGGTCCTCAGTCAACAAATACTCAAATACTGTTGACGGGGGGGGGGGGGTCAGGTATTAACGATCGCATTTTATCTATTATGGATTCACTTTTCAGCCAAAAACTGTTGACTGAGGAGCAGGGTTGGAAAAGTTGCTGTTTGCTGGTGTACGGGGTACCAGGAGATTTTGTACTCTGGAATTGTGGCTGGAAAGAATTAACTTTTTTGTACTCTTCGAATAGGCAATAAATATTATTAGGAAACATGCCAAACTCATATGAATATTTGTGTTCCCAGGCACAGCAGACATCAATGAGAAAAAATTGAGCAACATCAATCAGAAAACGATTTCCAACCTCCAAGAACCAAGTGTCTCTAAACTGAAACCTTTGGTCAGCAAGATGAAATGCCAGCGCCTACATTGTGTTATTCCAATGCATGTTTCAAATGAACATATTTATGTTTTAAATATAAACATGATGTATGATGCAGTCTTCTGTCTGAGAACAAACTGTAGCCTACTTCACAAAGCAAAAAAGTGTGTAATTACAAAGAATTTCTTTGTAATTACAAATAATTTTTACACATGTTTGTAGTTTGGATTTCACAAAACCCCAGGGCAGTAAATCTCAATTTACTATTTAAACTACTTTACAAAGATATTGTTTGTAAAAATGTTTGCAATTGCACATGTTCTATTTCTCAAAGGTTGACGGAAGTGAGGAAATGTTTGCAATTACAAACTTGTAATTCCAGTGGGTCAGGGGTTCTGAATTTCAGAAACTGCATTGACAGTTGACATTGTTTGACTGTTCAGGTTATTTTCTTGGTGAGGTTGTTACGTTGCCGAGGTTGTTAGGGTAATGGTTTAGTTATGCATAGGTATAGCTGCCCAAAAAAAGTTATTTCCCGAGAGATTCGAACAGGGATCTCCAGCTTTGAAGTCCCAGTGCACCTTACCGATTGCGCTGTGAGGGGCGCCTCCGCGCGGAGAACCCGCATGGCGATAAAATTGCAGCGGTCAACGATGTCTTGTGCAATGTGCAGTGAACCTTCACCCTTTACGGCGTAGGAAATCGGCTAGGTTAGGTGAAAAAATGGTCGAGAAATTCAGCGATCTTTCTTTTAAGAGTAGTTCTGTTGTTATGCTCCGCCGCCTGGTGAATGGTCAAACCAAGATGTATTTTTACGATCAGAGTTTGCATTCCGATGAAATGTTAATTAAAAGATTATTCTCCCTATAACTAATTTTATATTTAATACAAAAATAAACCACAATGTAAATATTTGTTAAATTAATTTGTTAACAATCAAATTATTTGTCATTAGTATCAAGTTTAATACAAACGTTCTTGATTTCAAGCTTTCTGCTGTACTAACATTTGTGTTTACAATTTGCTTTACAATCGGTAATTCAGAGGAGGCGAATGTTTGTGAAATGTCTTTTTGTGAAGTTTGCAATATTTTCTTGCGCTTGTAATCGCAAACATGTGTAATTACTAACTTCTTTGTGAAATAGGCCTCTGATCACAAATTATGGGTTAATCCAGACAACTCATTAGCAAATACTGAATACCTACTACGCCATGCGAGTAGGCGAAGGACCAAAGTTAAAACACAGCTCTTCCTTAGGGCAGAGTACATGTCGCTTATCTCGAAAAGCGTCAGTCAGTGGTGTTAAAAAAAAAATAAAAAAAAATAAGCCCCTACCAATCTGACTCAATAATCACACACCGCCGTAGACACAGCACTACACAAATCAAAATAGCGTACCACGAGACGTCCTGCGCCGAAAATGTCTCTTATCTTCCTTCAGAAGAGATGAGCACAAGATTACACTGCTGAGTACTTTCCTCGACGAATACCTTGTGTACCAAGTACCGTTTTCCCTTGCTGGAAAAGCTCATGTACCTGGTGTTCGTTGAGAACAAGTACTATGCAAATAATCATTTTTTTAAAAGGTTAAATGATCAATTAAATGGTATGAAAAGAAAGTGCTTGCCTTCCTGATGCCAATGGTACCATTTTTTTTGTTAAGACGACCGCCGTTTTTAGGCGTAAATAGCTAATGAGAATCCTTGTACTCATGTCTAGAACACCAGGTCACCAGGTGCATACCGGCGAAGCTTTATGTCCGACATATCTATCAATCGGGCTTGTTGGAGTCTACATTAACTAAATATGAATGAAAAATGTTCGGCCTTATCAAAAAACTGAAATTCAAGAGCATCCGCTACGTGAAAGAGGTCGTATAACACCGTCTAAGATATACTCGGCGCTCTTCTCAGTTGCTTCTCGGCAACTCTCAACTCGAGCTCAACGCTGATGGGTCTGTGTCCACACCGGGCACATTTCGTGAGGACAACACTATTACACCGCAAGTATTGGCTCCGCGCGCTCTCTCTCTCTCTCGTGTTTTGCGACTATGATGCGCCATTAACGTATTTCAATTTCATGACCGTGATTATTTGGGCCTCAAGCTTTGGCCTTGAGTATTTTGTTCGTACCATACTGTGTTCCAGGCATTTCAATTTGTCGTCTTGTAACAGGTTAGTGGCTTGTTGGTCACCGAAGGTTAAAAATACAGGTTTTCTGGTCACATACGTACTAAAGTACTTCTTCAGTTTACTACTGCCCAGTGTCCTAGCATTGGTAAATTTGGGTGGGAAACGACACCCTATGGATACTTTTTTCCGCTCTCTTTCCCGAGTTTTACTGGGATTTTCAACTCCTTATTTTAAAATGTATTGGATAATTGGAACCCTCACTGATTAATGGATGTAATAATGGGGACAGCCTGTGTAGGGAAAGACAGGTAATAATTGGCATAGGTACCTAATAACTAATTCTGGTGAGCAGGTAATTGGATAAAGAAAACAGAGTACATATGTTATTTTGTTCAATTTTTCGCTCTTTATGTTTATTTTAGCCAGAATTTTCCACTCCGCACTCCAGCTCCAAAGCAATCTTAGTACCCTGCTACTGCCTGTGTACTAGTTAGGGCACATATCATTGTCTCTTGGGCCCTTTATTACCATACAACCTAATATGTAACTGCCATGAATATAATCCTATTTGTAATTATGTACTATTTTTTCTAAGAAAATTAACTCCGCTACCAGCAAAAGTCAAATTCCCACCCTGGCGTTTTTACCATGAATATACTACTACCTGTAATTATGTACTCAATTTTTCCAAGAAAATGTACCCAGCATACCAGAAAAAAAAGTAAATTGCCAACCCTGCGGCGAGGAGGGGTCAGTCGTATTCACGATCACGTTTTATCTCATGTGAATCAGTAAATTGTTACTTCTGCCCCACAAAGTCAAAAGCTGCCCCAAAGTTCCCAAAGTTGCCACTAAATTTACAATTCTGACCCAAATTTTCCAAAGCTGCCCCAACTCACCTGTTGGGTTTCTTTGCTCATTACCCTGATGGTGGAGAGGATAATGTAGGAAGGAAACCGTGTCGAAGAGAGACGTGCCAACCCCTGCACAGGACAAGAATCTCACATTTGGATGGGACAGGGATGTAAAGGGCTGGAAGATTACGTCTGCTTGGTGTTATTAATTGAGTCGGTCGTAAAAATAACTGTTGTGGAGTAGTAACTTAACGAAAATTGGTGCCAATGGATGCCGAAATGCGTTCAACAGATAATACCTTGAGGTCCTAAATACAACAAATACAACAAATGTGTAAACAAATGTGTAAACAATGTGGACATATACATCGCAGAATGTGACTACACAATGAGATTGGTGCAGAATAACTACTGAATCCAACTTAGTTGAAGATGTAAACGAAGAGCAATTCAAGAAAATGAGATAGAAAATGCAATGGGCAATGACAGGAATGGGTGAATTGGGAGGAATGAAGGAACTAGGGCAGGAAATATGACTGGTGGATAGGAGTCCCTGGCGCTTCTAACCCTGTCCTAGCTTGTTAAAGGGAAATAATGACCTTTTGATTTTGTTAGCAACAATTTCTTAGGCTACCATTATGGTTTTAAAATTATTTTATTTAAATTCAAGAATTAAATAAAATTATTCCCAAATTCAAAGTTGTAAGTTTGGAAAAATACAAAACAAGTACCTTGTGTACTTCATGAAGGTCATTGACAAATTCGTCCTTCCCTACCATTGTTTACATCGAGTGCGCGGCATTTTTGGAGGCTCTGTGACGTTTCCGATCAAACTGAGCGCTGCTCGGACACACGCTAGTAGCGCTTTCGTCCTCCATGGCAACCAGGCGTTAGCCAATCGAAAGCCAGAAAGGGAATACGTTCTGGCTTTTCATTGGCTCACGCCTGGTTGTCATGGAGAACGAAAGCGTTACTCGCTAAAACTCGCCACAATGGTTAAGTGCACCGAGAAGCATGACAATGACTTTGTAAACAAATCGCCGACGCTAAATAGGTCGCCGTCGATGTGCATCGATGAGCTTCCGATTTCATTGCCAGTTTTGTGTTATTGTTTGTTAGTTTTTTTGGAAAAAATCTTATTTTTCATGATAATATAAAGCATAGTGCCACAGACAAATTATAAAATACTCCTAATGTTGAAAACAAATGAATCGATTTTCACAAATTGAGGGTCCAACCACTAACTATGCCGCCGTTGATGTGCATCGATGAGCTTCCGATTTTATTGCCACTTTTTCCAATCGCTGTTAGTTTTAGAAGATCGCCGGGCATATAATCACAACGAGTAGAACGCACAATATATTTTCCACTCCATTGCGTAAAAAAACAATACGGGAAAAGCCCGCAGTTTGATGAGGACCAAAAGTACTTGCAAGTACCGGTCGTTAAAAGTGTGGAACGCTTATCAACTTTAACTTGAAATATCTTTCGGTAGGAAAGTTTTCATGCAAAATGTGATGAATTTACAATATATTTTGATCTCGTCTGGCGATTTCAAGTGCTAACTCCATTTTAGTGGAAAAAGGTCATTATTTCCCTTTAAGGACAGGGCGCATACCAAGGGTGGAGTGGATAGAAAATGTAGGTATACTGGAATAAATGGTATAGTGCAGATTGTCTGTTTGACCTATCCAATCTAGTGCAGATAATCGAATAGTCGGTTGGCTAGGTAGGTTTTTAGAGCGGACTTGAACTCTGTCAGTGTCGCTGAGGACACTAGCCGGTCGGGCAAGGAATTCCAATCATGTACCACACGTTCAGTGAAAAAGCGAGCCCTAGCATCGATTTGACATCGGCTAACCCTGATTTTAAATCGGTGACCTCGAGTTCGGGAGTCAGAGGTGTCTCACAGATCTGTGGGCTCTATGGGACAGTTGCCATTGAAGATTTTCCAGCACTTGATTAGGTCGGCTCTGAGAAATCTTCCCTTCACAGAGTACAGATTGAGTGCTCTTAACCTGTTCCCATATTCCTTATCTTCCAGTCCTTTGACCTGATGAGTCCAGAGCCTCTGTATAGATTCAAGCTTCCTGACGTCTTGCAAGTATCCAGTGTTCCAGACAGTTGAGGCGTACTCTAAGACTGGCCTGATATGCACCTTGAGTATGTGGACCATGAATTTGGGTTCTCTGCACAATGTCCCTTTCAGGAAACTGTGTGCTACCCCGCCAGCCTTCCTTGTTGCACTTTGGCTGTGCTCATGGAACTTCAGTTGATTGTCAATCAATAATCTGAGGTCCATCTGTGTATTTGCATATGGAAGCTGCTGTCCATCTAGTGTGTAGTTAGGTCTGTCATGTGTGTGCGAGCGCCTCTGGAAGCGAAGAACGGCACATTTCCTTGAGTTCATGTGGAGTCCCCATGATTTGGCAGTCAAGTGAAGGTGATTGATATCAGATTGCAAGCTTGTGGCGCTATGATCAATGTCTGTGTTGTCAATACATGTTTAAATCTTCAGATCGTCGGCGAAGATCTTATATTGGCATGTGAGGTTCGCTGCAATATGGTTAACGTATATTAGAAAGAGAATTGGACCTAGTACCGATCCTTGTGATACACCGCTCTTACCTCCCTTGGTGAGCTGGATGTATGTTTTACGACCACTTGCATTGTTCTACCGGTTAGAAACTCATGGAGCCAGTTGAGCAGTCAGCCACCTATACCTAGGCATCTCAGTTTGTCTAGCAGTATAGCATGACAGACCACATCAAACGCTTTTGCGAAGTCAAACAGTATGAGATCAACGATCTTGCCCTTATTGAGTCCTCTCGAAACATAATCATATGTAATCAGAAGCTGGTCCTCTGTAGACCTGCCTGGCCTGAAACCAAACTGATGGCCAGTTATGATATTGTTCTCAATTAAAAATGTACGAAGTTCTTGTGAAATTACATGTTCCAGACATTTTGCGGGGACAGATGGCAAGCAGATCGGGCGATAGTTCAGGGGGTCAGCATGGGAACCTTTCTTGAAAATCGGCACAACCAAGGATAGTTTCCAAAGAGGGGGCAATGACCCCTTCTCTAGAGATAAATGGAATATCCTGAATAAGGGATAGGCCAAGTTGTCTGCACAAGCTCTCAACAGGTGAGGGTGAAGATCATCTGGTCCCATAGATGAGTTTACATCCAGAGCAAGGAGAATGTTCCTAATATCGGTGGGACCAAAGTCAATGTTCTCCAACACCCCATCACCCTGCTGGTGTGGTGCTGGGTCATCTGGTACATCATAATTATAAACGCTAGCAAAGGCATCAGAAAAGCATTCTGCCATTTCAAGCGGACTGTCAGTTGTAGAGTCGGGTGCCAGCCGAAGTGGGCGAAACTTCTTCTTGCAATGCAGATAAGAATGTATTTTTTTGTTGGTGCCAATTTTGGCCCAACTGGTCCAATTTTGATGTGTTGGTGCCAACCCTGCCCAGACGAGATCTCATCAAAACTTGCCACGTTTTGCATACTGGTCTATTAGCTGAACATTTTTAGACTACGCAAAAGACGCAAACATGCAAAAACTTGCATACTTTGTGTACTATGACACATAGTGTAGCCTGGGCTTTATACAGCTTTGGGCAAACCTGAGCACATCTCCGTATTGTGCACCCAGCGTTCACATGTCACACCCATCACAGTCCCCAGCATCCAGCAGGTTAAGGCACCGTGCATCAGCATTGTCTACACTCTGATAACATGAAAAGTCTGAAGTTGGCGGTACACACTTGTCGTACCGCTTTAGTTATTAGTAAATCCCTATAATATACCTACCAATCGATAGAGAATATCACGTTTAGTAACTATGGATGTGTTCCCCCCCCCAACACATTTTGCACTATAACTAATTATAACTTAAATAATTAATATCTCGCCGCTTCCGTCGCCTGCAAAACTTTGTTTGTCAGCTGATGATGACCGACCTTGATACGACAAGTATATACAGCGTTCACGGCGGCCCAGCTATGACGTCACAGAACCGATCAGACTTAATGGCTACAAGCGAATCTTAGGTTTTGTCCCGATCTGACTTAATGGCTACGAGCGAATCTTAGGTTTCGTCCCGATCGGACTTAATGGCTACAAGCAAATCTTAGGTTTCGTCCCGATCGGACTTAATGGCTACGAGCGAATCTTAGGTTTCGTCCCGATCGGACTTAATGGCTACAAGCGAATCTTAGGTTTCGTCCCGATCGGACTTAATGGCTACGAGCAAATCTTAGGTTTTGTCTAGATCAGACTTAATGGCGGGGTCAGGTTAGGTTAGGTTAGGTTATGTTAAGTCAAGTCATTGTTCCAATGACGTCATGGACGATCCTTATTTTTCCTGTGAATCTTCCTGAGTCGATATATCTATCTGCGTAGATATGGCGACGATCGTAGTGGACGATCAGTCAAAACACCTTCCGGATTTTGTTTTGTTTCAACATTGTTAGGTAAGATACATTCTAAATAACATAAATACATAATAGTGTCTTTAAAGATGCATAGTGACTAAAAAGTGAAGTTTTGAAACATCTAGAACGTTAGGGTCGTCGAGTATGTATGACCCTGAAGTTAGGACATGCCGAAGATTGGACCTTTACCCTATTTAAAACGTTTCAGTCCTCAACTGCGCATGTATGTGCGGCAGCAATGGCGCACCATGAAGTCGCACGGTTCAAACTGGCCCCACTAATATACACGACTCCACGACACTAATTTGATGTGCGAAATAATTTAATCAATTAATAGTTACCTGAATTAACCTCTTCTTAACTCCTTGAACAACAGCTAACTCATCAACTACACAAACACACAAACACGAACCCGACCAAGGCCGTATAAGAGAGGTAGTCATCCGGAGATTTTAGCGCCCCAAAAGACATTAGCGTGACGTCACTGGTGCTCTGGTCCGACTCGGCTGTCGCCGCACGCGGATCGGTGCGGCGCGAATATTTCGAACGGGATACGGGTAGTTGCGCCTAAGACACGATTCTATTTAAGATTACGTTTACCGCGGACAATTATCCCTCTGTTAATTCATGCTGAAGGGAGACGGCCATACGCTGCCCCGGTCTGTGTGAGGGCCGACACGGGCATACGCTGCACCGGTCCGACTGAGGGCGGGGACGGCCGTACGCTGCCCCGGTCCGGCTCATGGACGAGACAGCCGTTCGCTGCCCCGGTCCGACTGAGAGGTGAGACGGCCATGCCCTCCCTCAGCCCCTGGTCCGGCTGAGGGAGGATATGGGCATACGCTACCCTGGTCTGGCTGATGGGCGAGACGGACAAACGCTGCCCCGGTCCGGCTGATGGGCGAGACGGCCGTTCGCTGCCCTGGTCCGACTGAGGGGTAAGACGGCCATGCCCTCCCTCAGCCCCGGTCCGGCTGAGGGAGGATACGGGCATACGCTACCCAGGTCTGGCTGAGGGGCGAGACGGACATACGCTGCCCCGGTCCGGCTGATGGGCGAGACGGCCGTTCGCTGCCCTGGTCCGACTGAGGGGTAAGACGGCCATGCCATCCTTCAGCCCCGGTCTGGCTGAGGGAGGATACGGGCATACGGTACCCTGGTTTGGCTGAGGGGCGAGACGGACATACGCTGCCCCGGCTTGCCTGATGAGCGTGACGGCCGTTCGGCTGCCCCGGTCCGACTGAGTGGTGAGACGGCCATGCTCACCCTCAGCCCCGGTCCGGCTGAGGGAGGATACGGGCATACGCTACCCTGGTCTGGCTGAGGGGCGAGACGGGCATACCCTGCCCCGGTCCGGCTGATGGGCGAGACGGCCGAACGCTGCTCTGGTCTGGCTGAGGGGTGAGACGGCCATACGTTGTACCTGGAATTGTTGCGATTGGCATTGTTTTGGCTTAATGTTCAAGATATGCTTTAAAAAAAATATATAGACTTGCGACATAACTTACTTATCTAACGGCGACGACTTCAAATTGCCGCTCTCGTCAACACCCGTCAAAAGACCGCAAAACGCTCGAAAGCGCAGCTGAGGTGACGGGGCTGGCCACGACTGGACCACTGCACCAGAGACGTCGTCGCTAATACTGAGCCGCTCGGCAGCCGATACATAGGGAATCCCGGGATGACACCCCCCTGAGTCGTCGAGTGATGCCATTCCTTGGGATTTGTCCCAAGATCTTGGGATTTGGGCATTGAACTTGGGATCTTGGGATCCGAAGCAAAATTATTGGGATATGCGCTGATTTACTCAAAATAATCGAATCGGGTTAGACTTCCCTTTAACTTCTTCTGCTGTTCAGTTTTAACTTCAATCTGCCTATGACACATGATGTTTTAGTAAAACATGCACATTGTTTACTTAAACATGTTTTAGTAAACAATGTGTAATTGTTGCTCAGTAACCTTTGAGAGGTCAGCTGAGGTCATCTGAAGTCACCAGCACTTTTTGTCAACAACTCTTGATATAATTAAGATAGAGACGTGCGACCGACCCCATTGTTTGTCTCGTCAAAATGCGTCCCCTTGTATGCAACATGACCTACTTGGGTCACCAAATGACCTTGACCCAGGGTCAAATTTCAGACTTAACCTAATCCGTTCACCATATATATGGTTCGAAGCGTCTGGACGAGCCAAACACATCACGTTAAAATTATTGTCCTATCTTCATCACATACAAAAGTTATTGACATTTTTTGTTTTTTAGAAGAAAATGTCATTGTGACATTTAGTGACTAACCCCTGGAGCCTGAACTATTGACCTGAGTTAAACTTTGAAGGACAGACACCCAAGCGATTTATTTTTTAAAAAGCTTTCGATTGATTTTTCGTTTGTTCTTACATAGCTATCATAGTTTACAAGATATTTGGGGGTTTCTGGAACAAAGTCCTAAACCTGGAAAACTTGACCTTTGTTGACCACTGGTGACCTCAATTTTTACCTGAGCCCAAACATGACCGAAGTAAGTAATTCCAAATGTTCTTGTTGAGAGCTGTCGAGCGTTTTGTATTCGCCTTTCTTACCCTTTTAATTTTCGAGTTTGTGGGGGGTCATTGAAGTTGTCTCAGAGGCCCACCGGAGTGCGGGTTAAAGGAAATAGTCCACCTTCAACATTAGTTTTAAACTGAGATAGCAGTTTTGTAGCCCGTGTTGAGAAATCCTTATATTGACTGTTTTCTTGACTGCAAAGACTCTCCAGCCGAAGATATTTGACTTTTTGGCGAAGGAATGCGGCGCATATATGATATACCGTACCGTCTGAATGGTGCCAGCACTGCACAGAGCATGCGCAGACCAATAACGCACACGATACAATTAATAATTTACAACCTTCTGTCCTGAATTGGCGCGATGTAGGACCATTTTTAAAAAGAAAAAAAAGAAACTGTATTAAAAAATATAATAAAATCGTGTTCTGAAATTTTTCCCGAAGGTGAACTATTTCCTTTAAAGGAAATAGTTCACCTTCAACATGGGATTTTGAACTGAAATAGCAGTTTTGTAGCCCGTATTGAGAAATCCTTATCTGCAACTTTTCTTGGCTGAAAAGACTCCAGCCGAAGATATTTGACTTTTTGGCGAAGGAATGCGGCGCATATATGATATACCGTACCGTCTGAATGGTGCCAGCACTGCACAGAGCATGCGCAGACCAATAACGCACACGATACAATTAATAATTTACAACCTTCTGTCCTGAATTGGCGCGATGTAGGACCATTTTTAAAAAGAAAAAAAAGAAACTGTATTAAAAAATATAATAAAATCGTGTTCTGAAATTTTTCCCGAAGGTGAACTATTTCCTTTAAAGGAAATAGTTCACCTTCAACACGGGATTTTGAACTGAAATAGCAGTTTTGTAGCCCGTATTGAGAAATCCTTATCTGCAACTTTTCTTGGCTGAAAAGACTCCAGCCGAAGATATTTGACTTTTTGGCGAAGGAATGCGGCGCATATATGATATACCGTACCGTCTGAGAGTGCCAGCACTGGTCTGAGCATGCGCAGACCAATAACGCACACCCTAACATTAATAATTTACGACCTTCTGTCCTGAATTGGCGCGATGTAGGACCATTTTTGAAAAGAAAAAAAGAAACTGTATTAAAAAATATAATAAAATCGTGTTCTGAAATTTTTCCGAAGGTTAACTATTTCCTTTAACAGTTAACACTGAAAGTGGTATTTCACTTCCATAATTTAAGATTGTGTGCAGACGCTTTTATGACAGTAGCGTAATTGTCACAACTTTCCCCAGTGGTGGGGTAAATTGACCTACAACTTGCAGTGTAAGTCGAGTAAACCGTAACGGTTTATCGTTAACGCCCTGGCTAAGATGATTCTCTAAAATGGAGTTTTCGACGTCGACACCTTGTAGTCAGTGTCAAATCACTATTCCTGAAACACATCCTGTCAGCCCATGATCAATTCAACTGAGAATAACACACTTTCTTGTCCAATTTTTTACCTCCGATTCTGCATACGACCTTGGGATATTGTTTGGGATATGTGCTTTGTAACCTTGGGTATGAAGTGGCAATCTTGGGATATTTGAGTAATGATCTTGGGATCCCGGGAAAAAGTGAATGGCATCACTGCCCCTGACCCCGACAACCAAGGCGGCTAGCATCGGGGGGGGGGGGGACGCAAGTAGTTTGGTAGCCGTGACGTCACCATGACAGTCGAATCTCGTAAGGGGCCTGTTCCAGTGGCGCCTCTAACCTCCTCCAAGTCCTTCCGGTCGTTCCCGTGGCTGCTCCAAGTTGCTCCAAAGTCTTAGCTCATCCAACTGCGCTCGAAACCTCCTCTGCGCTCCTTCAACTTGCTCCCGAAATCGAGGTGGGACAACCGGAGGTGATCGGAGGAGTACATTTATGGCGCGGCTGACACATTTGTGAATGGGTCTGCTTTGCTGCTGCTTTGTTGAAGTTGTGAAAGTTCTTACATCATCATCACTAGCGTGGGCAACTTAATTTTTTGCCTATTCGAAAGTCTTGTCTCCCGTCCCGCCCCGTGCATACTGCATAAACGGGCGGCGGGCCATGTCCGTGAAGTTAGCCAACAGCCAACAAAACGGAAATTTGCAACGGCCGAATTTTTCGCCTAAAATACGCATGTAGGTCAAGTCGCATACGAGGGTCACGAATTTCATGTTATTTGTAATGCCAAGGTCATAGGTCAAGGTCAAATGCGTAAAGAAGGTTGTGTACCCCTATGTACCTTTTTACGGACAAACGGTACACCGCACGGCCTCGCAATGGCCACCATTCGAAAGAGCGCTCCGAAATGAAGGTGGGGTTTTCCTCGGAATTTCGATTAAGGTCACGCAAGGTCACCTATCAAGGTCAAACTATCAAAATCAACCAAAATCGACCTTATGTACCTTTTTACGGACAAACGGTGCTTTGCACGTTTTTTTTAAATGACACCATTCGAAAGAGCGCCTCAAAATGAAGGTGGTATTTTCTTCTGAATTTCTATTTAGGTCACCCAAGGTCACCCATAAAGGACAAACTATCAAAATCAATCAAAATCGACTTTATGTACCTTTTTACGGACAAACGGTGCTTTGCACCGCTTTTTAAATGGTACCATTCGAAAGAGCGCCTCAAAATGAAGGTGGGGTTTTCCTCGGAATTTCGATTAAGGTCACCCAAGGTCACCCATAAAGGACAAACTATCCAAATCAATCAAAATCGACCTTATGTACCTTTTTACGGACAAACGGTGCTTTGCACGGCTTTTTAAATGGCACCATTCGAAAGAGTGCCTCAAAATGAAGGTGGGGTTTTCCTCGGAATTTCGATTAAGGTCACCCAAGGTCACCCATCAAGGTCAAACTATCAAAATCAACCAAAATCGACCTTATGTACCTTTTTACGGACAAACGGTGCTTTGCACGGCTGATTAAATGCCACCATTCGAAAGAGCGGCACAAAATAAAGGTGGGGTTTTCATCGGAATTTCTATTTAGGTCACCCAAGGTCACCCATAAAGGTCAAACTATCAAAATCAATCAAAATCGACTTTATGTTCCTTTTTACGGACAAAAGGTGCTTTGCACGGCTTTTTAAATGGCACCATTCGAAAGAGCGCCTCAAAATGAAGGTGGGGTTTTCCTCGGAATTTCGATTAAGGTCACCCAAGGTCACCCATCAAGGTCAAACTATCAAAATCAACCAAAATCGAACTTATGTACCTTTTTACGGACAAACGGTGATTTGCACGTTTTTTTAAAATGACACCATTCGAAAGAGCACCTCAAAATAAAGGTGGGGTTTTCCTCGGAATTTCGATTTAGGTCACCCAAGGTCACCCATTAAGGTCAAACTATCCAAATCAATCAAAATCGACTTTATGTACCTTTTTACGGACAAACCGTGCTTTGCACGGCTTTTCAAATGGCACCATTCGAAAGAGCGCCTCAAAATGAAGGTGGGGTTTTCCTCGGAATTTCGATTTAGGTCACCCAAGGTCACTCATAAAGGTCAAACTATCAAAATCAATCAAAATCGACTTTATGTACCTTTTTACGGACAAACGGTGCTTTGCACGCCTTTTTAAATGGCACCATTCGAAAGAGCGCCTCAAAATGAAGGGGGGGTTTTCCTCGGAATTTCGATTAAGGTCAACCAAGGTCACCCATCAAGGTCAAACTATCAAAATCAATAAAAATCGACATTATGTACCTTTTTACGGACAAACGGTGCTTTGCACGTTTTTTTAAATGACACCATTCGGAAGAGCACCTCAAAATAAAGGTGGGGTTTTCATCGGAATTTCGATTTAGGTCACCCAAGGTCACCCATAAAGGTCAAACTATCCAAATCAATCAAAATCGACGTTATGTACCTTTTTACGGACAAACGGTGCTTTTCACGGCTTTTTAAATGGCACCATTCGAAAGAGTGCCTCAAAATGAAGGTGGGGTTTTCCTCTGAATTTCGATTTAGGTCACCCAAGGTCACCCATCAAGGTCAAACTATCAAAATCAACCAAAATCGACCTTATGTACCTTTTTACGGACAAACGGTGCTTTGCACGTTTTTTTAAATGTCACCATTCGAAAGAGCACCTCAAAATAAAGGTGGGGTTTTCCTCGGAATTTCGATTTAGGTCACCCAAGGTCAACCATAAAGGTCAAACTATCCAAATCAATCAAAATCGACTTTATGTACCTTTTTACGGACAAACGGTGCTTTGCACGGCTTTTTAAATGGCACCATTCGAAAGAGCACCTCAAAATAAAGGTGGGGTTTTCATCGGAATTTCGATTTAGGTCACCCAAGGTCACCCATAAAGGTCAAACTATCCAAATCAATCAAAATCGACTTTATGTACCTTTTTACGGACAAACGGTGCTTTGCACGTTTTTTTTAATGACACCATTCGAAAGAGCGCCTCAAAATGAAGGTGAGGTTTTCCTCGGAATTTCGATTTAGGTCACCCAAGGTCACCCATCAAGGTCCAACTATCAAAATCAATAAAAATCGACCTTATGTACCTTTTTACGGACAAACGGTGCTTTGCACGTTTTTTTAAATGACACCATTCGAAAGAGCACCTGAAAATAAAGGTGGGGTTTTCATCGGAATTTCGATTTAGGTCACCCAAGGTCACCCATAAAGGTCAAACTATCAAAATCAATCAAAATCGACTTTATGTAACTTTTTACGGACAAACGGTACACCACACGGCCTCGCAATGGTCACTATTCGAAAGAGCGGCTCAAAATGAAGGTGGGGTTTTCCTCTTAATTTCGATTTAGGTCACCCAAGGTCACCCATCAAGGTCAAACTATCAAAATCAATCAAAATCGACCTTATGTACCTTTTTACGGACAAACGGTGCTTTGCACGTTTTTTTTAGTGGAACCATTCGAAAGAGCGCCTCAAAATGAAGGTGGGCTTTTCCTCTGAATTTCGATTTAGGTCACCCAAGGTCACCCATCAAGGTCAAACTATCAAAATTTATCAAAATCTGGCTGTTGGCTAACTTCACGGCCAACAACCGTGAAGTTAGCCAACATGAAGGACAAAATGGCATAATCTTCCTACTTTTTCTTAAGTAGGAAGTATTTACTTTGTCAAATAAACCAATAATAAACCGTAAAAGGGTACATAAGATCGATTTTGATTGATTTTGATAGTTTGACCTTGATGGGCGACCTTGGGTGACCTAAATCGAAATTCTGAGGAAAACCCCACCTTCATTTTGAGCCGCTCTTTCAAATGGTGGCCATTGCGAGGCCATACGGTGTACCATTGATCCGTAAAAAGGTACATAAGGTCGATATTGATTGATTTTGATAGTTTGACCTTTATGGGTGACCTTGGGTGACCTAAATCGAAATTCCGAGGAAAACCCCACCTTCATTTTGTGCCGCTCTTTCGAATGGTGGCCTTTGTGAGGCCATGCGGTGTACCGTTTGTCCGTAAAAAGGTACATAAGGTCGATTTTGGTTGATTTTGATAGTTTGACCTTGATGGGTGACCTTGGGTGACCTTAATCGAAATTCCGAGGAAAACCTCACCTTCATTTTGAGGCGCTCTTTCGAATGCTGCCATTTGAAAAGCCGTGCAAAGCATCGTTTGTCCGTAAAAAGGTACATAAAGTCGATTTTGATTGATTTTGATAGTTTGACCTTTATGGGTGACCTTGAGTGACCTAAATCGAAATTCCGAGGAAAACCCCACCTTCATTTTGTGCCGCTCTTTCGAATGGTGGCATTTAAAAAGCCGTTTAAAGCACCGTTTGTCCGTAAAAGGGTACATAAAGTCGATTTTGATTGATTTTGATAGTTTGACCTTGATGGGTGACCTTGGGTGACCTTAATCGAAATTCCGAGGAAAACGCCACCTTCATTTTGAGGCGCTCTTTCGAATGGTGCCATTTAAAAAGCCGTGCAAAGCACCGTTTGTCCGTAAAAAGGTACATAAAGTCGATTTTGATTGATTTTGATAGTTTGACCTTTATGGGTGACCTTGGGTGACCTAAATCGAAATTCCGGTGAAAACCCCACCTTCATTTTGAGGCGCTCTTTCGAATGGTGTCATTTGTTTTAAACGTGCAAAGCACCGTTTGTCCGTAAAAATGTATATAAGGTCGATTTTGGTTGATTTTGATAGTTTTACCTTGATGGGTGACCTTGGGTGACCTTAATCGAAATTGCGAGGAAAACCTCATCTTCATTTTGAGGCGCTCTTTCGAATGGTGCCATTTAAAAAGGCGTGCAAAGCACCGTTTGTCCGTAAAAAGGTACATAAAGTCGATTTTGATTGATTTTGATAGTTTTACCTTTATGGGTGACCTTGGGTGACCTAAATCGAAATTCTGAAGAAAACCCCACCTTCATTTTGTGCCGCTCTTTCGAATGGTGGCATTTAATAAGCCGTGCAAAGCACCGTTTGTCCGTAAAAAGGTACATAAGGTCGATTTTGGTTGATTTTGATAGTTTGACCTTGATGGGTGACCTTGGGTGACCTTAATCGAAATTCCGAGGAAAACGCCACCTTCATTTTGAGGCGCTCTTTCGAATGGTGCCATTTAAAAAGCCGTGCAAAGCACCGTTTGTCCGTAAAAAGGTACATGAAGTCGATTTTGATTGATTTTGATAGTTTGACCTTTATGGGTGGCCTTGGGTGACCTAAATCGAAATTCCGAGGAAAACTCCACCTTCATTTTGTGCCGCTCTTTCGAATGGTGGCATTTAATAAGCCGTGCAAAGCACGTTTGTCCGTAAAAAGGTACATACAGTCGATTTTGATTGATTTGGATAGTTTGACCTTTATGGGTGACCTTGAGTGACCTAAATCGAAATTCCGAAGAAAACCCCCACCTTTATTTTGAGGTGCTCTTTCGAATGGTGTCATTTTAAAAAAACGTGCAAAGCACCGTTTGTCCGTAAAAAGGTACATAAGGTCGATTTTGGTTGATTTTGATAGTTTGACCTTGATGGGTGACCTTGGTGACCTTAATCGAAATTCCGAGGAAAACCCCACCTTCATTTTGAGGCGCTCTTTCGAATGGTGCCATTTAAAAAGCCGTGCAAAGCACCGTTTGTCCGTAAAAAGGTACATAAAGTCGATTTTGATTGATTTTGATAGTTTTACCTTTATGGGTGACCTTGGGTGACCTAAATCGAAATTCCGATGAAAACCCCACCTTCATTTTGAGGCGCTCTTTCGAATGGTGTCATTTTTTTAAAAACGTGCAAAGCACCGTTTGTCCGTAAAAAGGTACATAAGGCCGATTTTGGTTGATTTTGATAGTTTGACCTTGATGGGTGACCTTGGGTGACCTTAATCGAAATTCCGAGGAAAACCCCACCTTCATTCCGGAGCGCTCTTTCGAATGGTGGCCATTGCGAGGCCGTGCGATGTACCGTTTGCCCGTAAAAAGGTACATAAGGGTACACAACCTTCTTTACGCATTTGACCTTGACCTATGACCTTGGCATTAAAAATAACATCAGATTCGTGACCCTCGTATGCGACTTGACCTACATGCGTATTTTAGGCGAAAAATTCGGCCGTTGCAAATTTCCGTTGTGTTGGTATTACAGCCAAGTTTCTCTAATTGTTCCCTGAAATGGAAAGAACTTGTCAACCAATCTGGTAACGAATGCTCTAAACCACTAAGCAGGCTTCTCTTGTGTCCTTAATCTTTCAAACAATTCAAAAACAAATATTATTGTTATGTTATTACGGAGACGTGCCTCCCAGCCAGCTGAGCCTCTTGGACCGCTACGATGCCACCTTTGTGTCCGACAGCCAGCGTCCGAACTCCGGTACCGTCGCTACAGATATAACTGCCACATATTTGTTTTAATAACAAATATTATTGTTGCACAGATGTACTCAGACAAATCCGAATACAAAATATGAAATGGTATAATGTTGAAGAAAGAAATACTTTGTTAACATCATTAAATGTGGCATGATTATGAGTCAACATAGTTGAAGTTAAAGGGAAATAATGACCTTTTGATTTTGTTAGCAACAATTTCTTAGGCTACCGCTATGGTTTTGCAATTATTTTATTTAAATTTAAGAATTAAATACAATTATTCCCATATTGAAAGTTGTAAGTTTGGAAAAAATACAAAACAAGTACCTTGTGTACTTCATGAAGGTCATTGACAAATTCGTCCTTCCCTACCAGTATTTGCAAAGCACTCGGCACTGCGCCACAATAGCAAAAGGCGAGGGAAATGCATATTGATACAATATTATTACGTCATAAGTTTCTGAAGTGTCAATTACTATGAAATACAGTGATACAATACCTTTAATAATGATTCACAAGAAAATTCGAACTATTTGAATAAGTTTTTAATTAGCTTTCAACTCAAACTTTCAACAAAACTTCAACTTGGGTATACTAATCAGGAACAACTCGCCACAATGGTAAAGTGCGCCGAGAAGCAAGACAATGACTTTGTAAACAAATCGCCGACGCTAAATAGGTCGCCGTCGATGTGCATCGATGAGCTTCCGAATTAATTGCCAGTTTTGTGTTATTGTTTGTTAGCTTTTTGGGAAAAATTTATGTATACAGACTGCAGTTACTATTATCATATGTACTATTGAGCGCAGACTGCCACCGACCATCGTGATTTACTATCCGAGGCTAATGTATATGAAAAACTACCTTCATTTCAACATTTTGCATCATACCGAGATGTACAACCAGGAAAAGGGGTTATCTGAGGCTTGGCTCCACTCACGGTCTGGTTCCAATATTAAAAATGCGTTTTCCACGACCTAAAATTAAAATGTTCACGCCGCTTCGCGGCGTCACATCAGTGGCCATCGTCATAACGAAGCCATCGTCATCGTCTTCGTTTCGTCGTAACGCTGAATTGAATGAATAACATTTTTAGCTTCTTATCCTCTACAAGGCTAAGAAGCTAAAAATGCCTATGTTTCTGGGTTTTATCAGGCAAACCCGAGAAAAAAAAAAATCGCGCCGCTTCGCGGCGCTAAATAACAAGTACCTACTATAACATGCAAATTCACATTAAAAATGTTGCAAAGGCTTAAATACACGCATAACAAATTGGGGTACATTTTTGTATCGTCATTTCAGCCGACCCCCCCCCCCCCCCCACTCAAAAATTATCGGCGACGCCCCTGGGTACAGCTGACAATTTTTTACAGCTGACAATTTAGTTTTCTCAGTGTAAGGCAATGTCGGAACAATACAAACTGCAAGCTGACACCTTTTTCGATATCCCAAAAGGTCGAAAACCTAAAAAAAGAATGGGGAAAAAATCGAAATCGTGTGGTTGCAAAATAAAGTGGCCCAAATCCGGGGAGAAATTCGAAATTGGGGGTAGGTAAGGTCCGCTAAAAAACGGTTTGCCCCCCCCCCCCAAACGGCCGGCTGGATCCGCCCTTGGACAGAAATACGATATACATATAGTGACCCCAGTCAGTTATCCACCATATGATCCCACAATATATAGTCTGCTATAGGAAAAACACACATTCTGTCATTTCAGAAAGTTTGTCAGTGTTTCAACTACCAAAACAAATATGAGGAGCAAAGATACAAGTGAGTTCTGCTGACATTAAAAAATATCCATTTGCCACTTCCACTACCAACAGAATCAAATGGACAGTTCACCTTGTTAAAATTGAGAAAATATGACTGTACAATGTACATTGTACATGGACCATTAGCATAACTAAAATGCAGTAACTTCTCCCCTTTTTCAGTTGCGCTGACATATTTCAGTAACTAAATTCCAGGAAATGTCATCACTTAAATAAGAAAACCTTGATGCTACTATGCTCCACTTGCATTGCCATCAATAATACCTGAGGCCTGTTCAAGGGGTCTGCGGCCTCCGCGGCTCCCGCGGCCAAGAGGCGGAGCTTAAAGGGAGTGTGCCTACTCACAACGCTTAGTTGGGGTTATTGACACTGGTCTATAGAACACAATTTTCTGAATTGAACCATTACTTCATTTCTCCAGATTCACCCTAGTTGCTGAGATATTCAAAGACTCCAGGAATTTGCTTGGGAGCAAAAAGTTATCGGGTAGACTCCAGATGGCTTCCCACTACTAAAAGCACTGCAACTATCGATTATACCGCTAGCATATCGTTATAACCGGCCAATAGCAATTCGAACAAACAGCTCGTGCGCGCTGATAGGAGCTGCCGAACAACAGAACCTGGGCGGCCATCATGCTTCTCGACGGTTGGTTTACATTGAACCAGACTGGTTATTAATTTGTATGCAATGTTCGGGCTCGCACTAAGAGCTGGAGCGCCCCGCGGCAGCGGCCGGAGTCGACCGCGCCGGCACGGGCGGATCCAGCGGGGCCGGCCGGGGCGGCGCGGGGAGCGCGCCCGTGGCGAGGCGGAATCGTATCGGAGGAGCCTGAGGACATCAATGCTCTGGTAGTGAACACCTTAAACCAGTGTCTCAGTGGTCTGGCCTTATCGGAGAGTGACATAGACCGAGCCCACCGGCTGCCCGGCCCGAACAATCGCGTCATTGTGCGGTTTGTTCGCTCAGGTCTGGGTAGCATTCGCGATCAAGTGATGTGGCGTCGCCTGGAACTGTACGGAAATGACCTGTACGTGAATGAGAGCCTGACCCCGCTGCGCAGCAAAATCTACCGCAGCCTGCTCAACGCAAGGAGGCAGAAGAAACTGCATACAGTGTACTCGCGCGGCGGGCACGTGTTTTTCAAGCCCGAGAAGTTTGCGGCAGGTGTGAGAGTCGAGTCGCTGGTCAAAGTGCGGCAGCTCGGTTTTTCCGTGGTGGAAGACGGACAGCCCTCCCGGGTGGCTCGCGGCGGCGATCGCCCCTCCAAGGGCCAACGTGGAACGCCGGCCCGCTGATGAGCTGACCGGTCTGGACCGGGACCGCTGCTGCGCCCCGCGGTGAGAGACTGACGAGTGAACGCTGTCTTTGAACCTGAGTTACGTCACTAGGGTGATCTTTGCCTCAACTATGGTGTAAAAGCTTGTGGTTGCTTTTTCATGTCATCATGATATCTCCGATTTTCTGTCGTGCAGTGCTGTTTCCCGTCGCTCCGTGCGGTTGCCCCGTTGTTTCCTACAACCGCCGCCAGGTGTCGGGATGGTCGTTCGACTGTATAGTGTATATAGCTGTTGCGTGTAGTGCTGTTTTCCCGTTGCTCCGTGCAGTTGCCCCTTGTGTTTCCTACAGCCACCGCCAGGTGTCGGGGTGGTCGTTCGGCTGTATAGTGTATAGTTGTTGCATATTGTAGCTGTTGCGTGCAGTGCTGTTTTCCCGTCGCTCCGTGCAGTTGCCCCTTGTGTTTCCTACAGCCGCCGCCAGGTGTCGGGGTGGTCGTTCAGCTGTATAGGGTATAGACAGTGTTAGGCCGCCTTGGGTCGGGCCTCCCCCTCACACCACACAGGGGGCAGGGGAGCGATTTAGCTGGTTGGCTCGTAGCGTTGTTGACAATGTCACGAGGTGGGTCATGATCAATACCTATAGATGAGACAATAGGGCTAGTAATGTGAAGGCCTCTGAGCAAGATTGCTCTGTAGGTACGAATAAGATATGGCCATTACGCCAAGAGAAATCGTCTGCCATGGGCACCAGCCGTGTTCACTTTTTTCTACCCGTTTTGTCGATACTTATTTGTGTTTCAACTGTGTTCTCGTGTTGTGCTCTTTCGTTTGTTTGTGCAAGCAGATTATTGTTCCTGTGGGGGCGGCGTCGGCGGTGGCGGGTTGGCGCGGTGGCCGGCGGCGGGGGCCGGTTTGACGCTGCTGCTGATGGCGTCCAAATCATCTTCAATGACACTAGCTCATCTGAATCTGCGCAGAGAGGGGGCGATGCCTCGTCCCGTGGTATGTATGGCTCGCTGCCTCGCCTGGCTGCGTGTCCGCTGCTGGTGTCTCGCTCCGCCGATCGCGCTATGAGATTTCCTGTCCCGATCCCTATACCTAACCTAATTAGCATACGATCAGGACTAACTTCCCTCTTAGATTCCGGTCGGTTTGCGTGGAAAATGTACCGAGGCCAATCATTTAGAGATTAATGAAATGTACTGAATGAACAAGAACGCATGCGATCTTGAAATAACAACCTTTAATGTAAGGGGCTTAAGTAATTTTTCAAAGAGAAAAGATGTGTTCGACTTCCTTAGGAGTCAATCAGCAGACATAATATGTTTGCAAGAATTACATGTAGCTCCTGGAAAAGAAAACGCTTTTCGAAACCAGTAGGGTGGTAGAGCCTGGCTATCGCCAGTTAGTTCTGCAGCAGGTGGAGTTGGCATTTTGATCCAAAATAAAACAGCCTGTACGTTTATTGACGTAGTTACTAATGACAAAGGAAGTGCCATATTTCTGAGCCTGGATATAGACGGATTTAGGATTAAAGTTGCAAATGTATATGGCCCCCCTGATCGCGATGATCCTTCATATTTTGAGGAAGTGTTCAGACTGGCTGTTTCTGACCAGACAGAACACTTAATACTTTGTGGTGATTGGAATTTAACGTTAAATCCAGACGCAGATACATATAACTATGCCTCCCGTGACAGGCGATCAAGATCCCGTAGTTTGGTAAAAAATAAATGCCTTGATCTGAACCTTCATGATGCCTGGAGAGTGATGAATGGTGATAAAAAACAATTTTCATGGCGGAAGAACACTCCAGTTAAATGTGCAAGACTTGATTTTTTTCTTATCACCGACTCAATCATAAACAAGACCTCGTCGTGTGAGATTCTTCCTGCATACAGGTCAGATCACTCCCGAGTATCTTTACGTCTAAATTTGAGTTCTCAAACAAGAGGAAGGGGATTATGGAAGTTTAATTGCTCTCTGTTGAAGGATTTAACTTACCTACAGCTAGTTAAAGAGGTTATTCAAGAGACAATCATTAGTTATGCTTGCCCGATCTACTCTGACTGGTACATCAAGAATCAGGAAGCGAGAAAAGACATGCAAATGACTATTACCGACGATCTGTTCCTTGAAATGTTATTACTGAACATACGGTCTAAAACTATCAGTTACACAATAAAAAAGACAAAAGAAAGAACTGAAAAAGAAAAACGTATATTATTAGAACTTCAAATACTAGAATCTGAGTCAAGTCCCACCTCCGAAGATATTGAAGAGATAGGTTGCAAACAGTCAGAATTACAAACTCTTAGATCAACTGCAAACGAGGGACGAATAATTCGTTCACGGGCAAGGCGGTATGAAGAAGGTGAAAAGGGATCATCTAGTTACTTCCTGAAACTAGAAAGGAGAAACTTTGAAAGTAAATTAATGCCTTCCTTGAACATAGGAGATCGAGTAGTAAAGGATTCCGGCGAGATCCTCACTGTACTTAGTGAACATTTTGCTGAACTGTTTCGAAATGAGGAGGCTGCCCTGGAACCCGAAGTTAATGGATATTTAGAAAGCGTAAAACTCCCCAGACTTTCAACTACAGAATCGCAAACCCTAGACAAGGACATAACGGTTGAAGAGCTGGGAGCAACTTTAATGAAGTTTAGTAATAATAAAAGTCCAGGCTCGGATGGATATCCCTATGAGTTTTTTAAGGTCTTCTGGGGTGATATTAAACACTTTGTTTATAGGTCCTTAACATATGGTTTAATAAAAGGAGAGCTTTCAATAACGCAACGGGAAGGACTTATAACTCTAGTGCCCAAACCTTCCAAACCTAGGAATTTTATATCTAGCTAGAGGCCAATCACCCTTCTAAACTCAACTTACAAAATATTAGCTGGAACAGTTGCAAACAGGCTCAAAAAGGTGTTGGATTCTATTATACATCCAGATCAGACAGCATTTTAAAAAAAAACACAGCGCCTGGCACTCACTTGTACCTGCAAATGTTCAGAGCGAATTCATCTGGAATTTCGGAGTTGCGGCTCTGAAAAAGGTTTTGAGAGAAATATGCAACCCATTCTGGAGAGATGTAATTTCTGCTTGGCTACATTTTTCCAGTGTGTTCACAACGCCTGATGAACACCTTTACAATGAAAACTTATTCAATTCTGATCACACAAAATTTAAAAACTCGCGATATATTAGTTGGGAAAGAAAGGGTTTATGTCTCATAGGCGATCTCTTCGAAGGCAACAAGCTTTTAACGTGGCAAAGGTTTAAGGACCTCTACAATATTCCATGCATTCACCTTGATTATCTTGGCCTGGTGCACAGTTTACCGAGGATTTTTCAAAAGGACCAACCAAATGGCTGGTATCAGCATCGCTCTTCAATACCTGCTCGTATTCACTATCTTTTAAGTAATGCAACTTTCACAAAGCTGTTTGCTAGAGGATTAATGAAAAACAGCACAAGATCTCAAAATGATATCGATAGGATTGAGTGCAAGTGGAGGAGAGACATTGACACATTCGAGCCATTGTCAGTACAGGTCGTGAGTAACAGTGTTTGTGCAACACGATATACATCCTTTCAGTTCAAAGTAGTAATGCGCATTTTAACTACTAACACCTTTTTGCGCTTGATTCATTACATAGAAGATGAACGGTGCACCTTCTGCGGTGCGGCCCCTGAGACATTAACTCATTTATTCCTGTCATGTCACTATGTGCAAAGTCTTTGGCATGACATTTCACGATACCTCTCAGTGAACGGCCTCGAGCAAATTTGTGATAGAAAGGAAATTTTCGGAGATTGTAAAAATGCGTTGATAACCCACATAGTAACACTGGCAAAATACTTAATATATGATGCTAGGTATAGGGAGATACGGCCATCTTTCATCCAGTTTAAATCGTGCCTGAAGCGCGATTTTGAAACTGAAAGATATATAGCAGCAAAGCAAAATAACTTAGATAACTTCAGCAAAAAGTGGAGCGAGTTAAAAGCTGATTTAAGCGCTGGTGACTGATGACTCTTATAATCCATTTCGTTCTATTTTCATTGCCAACAAAAACCCGGTCCTTGCTCCGTCCCCTCATGCGCGATTTGGCGGATTGCGACATGTCTGGCGGCGGCGGCGTGGCCGGCGGGTGGCGCCATCTGCCGTGCTCCCGCTGCTACTAGTGTCGCGGGTCTACCGTCTCTGGCGACTGTAATCGTGTCTTCGTCTGTAGGCTATTGACTGGCCTCCGATGCTGTTGGGCCGGTCGCCGCCGATGCAACCGTTGTCGCCACCGCCTCCGCCGTCGATGCTCCTGCCGCCGTCCTCGCTGCCGCCGTCGCCGCCCTCACCAACACAGGCATCCTACTACAGTGACAGTAAAGTAGGATAGGCGCCCGCGCCCTCTTCCCACCCGGGCCGACCAGGGACCGGTCCCCGACAGATTCTGCCGGACCGGTCGGCCTGCCGGGCGTGTGGGTCGCCGACCCAGCTGGTCGACGGCTCGCACGCCCGACCGGTGGCGAGGCGGGCACCGCTTCGCGAGGATTGGCCGCGGTGAACGCGAGGCGGCGCGGGCCGCCTACGATATTCATACTGAATGTTGAAATGTATGAATGAGTGTCTGTGGTGGTGACAAATATACGGGGAAAAAAAAGAAGAAAAAAAAGAGCTGGAGTTTTCGCAGCAATTAACCGCCAGGGACCGCTAGTGAGCCATGGTGTTTACCCTGGCTCACTAGCGGTCCCTGGCGGCCTGAAGCTGCTAAAACTCCAGCTTTTAGTGCGAGCTATCTCGGTCGTATCTTTGGTAGTTGTGTTATCGTGGTTTTAGTTTGGTAATTGGTATTGTCCTTCCAGTAACTTGACAATCCTGGCTGATGCGTTGACAAATCTTCAAACGAACGATAACGGTCATTTGTGGAAATGCCGAATCAGTGCTGCGTCCGTGGTTGTAGATCAAGGCTGTATCAAGGCAATAGATAAGATACCAGAAATGTACTTATAAACAATGTCGCTGCTGTATAAACAAAAATCGTGCATATGACTACGAAGAAGCATCTCGATCGCTGCACCGCCCACCGGTACGTGTTGACATACGGTTTTGACTGATAGTAAGTAGTTTGAATAAAAATAATTATTGAACACCAAAGCCTTTTAGCTATTATAATGTATTTTAAATATTAGGTCAAGGTAAGTCGGTATTCGTCATTGGCATAGGCCGTCTTCAGGTTATTCAGTAACCTGATTCGAATTCTTAACACAATAAATATGAAAAATCAATGGTTCATAATTTAAAAATGTTTGGTAGGCATTTTTAAGTCTATTTTCCAATTAATTAGTAACATTAACATGAGAAATAGACAGAACTGCAACTAATCAGATTTGTAACCTGAAAATAGACTATGATTGAAACTCTGGTATTAGTTCCGTAATTCACCTCCCCAGTTTATGGTGTTCTTGAGGTCCTTAATAGTAGAAGAGTAGTCTGCTGACTAATATTATGACATACTGAACAGTGGGTTATCTTTCTTGTAGAGGTTGATTTTCCATTGGGTCTGCAGTGCTGGAATATTTTTATCTTTGCACTTTGCTGAGATGCAAAGATAAAAAGGTTTAACACACATTCAATGATAAATTGAAATAATGTGTTATCTTTGCATCCCTCTTGAGATACAAGATAAGGTCATGTGAGTTCCGACTAAAAATCAAGTACTGAACTGAACTAGACTGAATCAACCTCTACTTAAAAAAAAATATGGAATTCTTCATGTCTGCCTTGTGGAAGATAAAAATATTTCTGTGTGTTCCTGAAAAACCTCGCTCCTTCATTGCTCGGTTTTTTCAGTCGCACGCTTGGAAAATATATTATTATCTTCCACTCGGAGCCATGAAGAATCCTCTATACTGTCTGTCTACAAGATGGTCTGGGGTGGGGTCCAGGGGGCGATGCCCACTCAGTGGGTTCCACAGCACAGCGAGCGAATGCGAGCGGAGCGTTCTAAACATGGGTCCCTATGACCGTAATTGCTGTAAAGATTAGGTCAGGTTTGATTATGTATAGTTTTTGGTGACATAGTTTTGGTATTACTGGTACGCTTTTCTGTCTGTCGTAATAATACTCTCTTTCTTTGTTATCGACCTCAAGAACACCATTAACTGAGGAGGTGAATTACTGAACTAAAATCTGAAACTGAACAGAAACTTGTCCCTTATGTCATTAGTGTAATTATGTCATTGTCATGTTGTGTTATATCATTAGTGTAACGCTTCAGTTTTATAATTATTTTTGCCTCAACGCTCATCTTCAAAAGAGAGCTATTAGATATTATAATTGTTTTGTAATGGTTATTTTTGATAGATCACTAAATAAATATATTGAATTATTTTTGACTTTTGAAGACAAAAAAAAACTCGCTCCTCCATGATTATGGGTTTCATGCTCAGTCCAGACTGGTTACTGATTTAACTTCTTTGGCACGATTCAATCACAATTCATTTTGGAACCTGAATGATTAAATCACTGTTCAATTCATGAAACAATTTTTTGTGAATTGATTAAATCAATGCATAAAAAAGTGAATTTATATATGTTCTGTATTTCAGGGTGCCAGGGCAGACAGCTGTTGGCTGCCTCAATGGCAGCATGCAGATTGAAGGAGGCAATGCGTGTGTGCTTCAGGCACTTTGCGGCTCATGATTATGAGTCAGGCTCACATGTTAAGTTGAAGAAGTCTGCCATCCCATCACTGGTACGTGTTGATCCTTACCGCTTGTGTATTAAAGTAGGTGCTTAACTTTGATAAACTTTGCCTTGTGAAGGAATACACACATTTTGGAGCACCGATTTCTTTGAAAATCATTGTAACAGCTTACCATTTGGGCCAAATTTGGTTTACACTTTATTGATCAGCATCAGGGGCGGATCCAGAGGGCAATGGGACACATGCCCCACAAAAGTCTGAGGAGGGCCCCCTCTGTGGACGGTTGGGCCTGGGTCCATCTGTGTCTGAGGACCTGAGGGCCCTTGCCAAGCCCGGGGCACAGCCATGACTGAGAAGGCCCTTTCCAGACCTTTGATGGCCCAACACTGGTCTGAAATTGCCCTCGCTGGGCCTGAGAGGGCATTTACCAAACTTAGAGGCCTTACGACAGTCCAAGGGGCCCTTACCAGGCTAAGGGAGCACAAAGCTGGTTTGAGAGGGTCCTTCCCAGGTCTGCACATGCTGGTGGTCCTCTCAGGCCAGCATAGGGCGCTCTCAAGTCTTGCAAGGACCCTACAAGACTGGCATAGGCCCTCTCAGGCTTGACAAGGGCCTTCTCATACCTGAAAATACACTTGGACCGACTGCAGGCCCTTTCAGACTGGCAAAAATACTTGGGAGCCCCTTGCAGCTCGTGGGCCCGTTGACGTCTGATGTGCCACCGCCACCCACCCCCATTTTCTTTCCTGGATCCGCCGCTGACTAGCATGAGAGGTTTGCCAGTGTTGTATGCAAGTGTGTTGGTGAGAAGCAGGCACGTAGCCAGGATATTTCGTCCAGGGTGGGGGGGGGGGGGGGCGGCGCCTCGAAAGGGCCCCTTCCCGAGCGTTGAAAGGGCCCCTTCCTAAACGTTGAAAGGCCCCCCCCCCCCCAAAAAAAAACCGCATGAAAAGGCACGTTATAAGGCTAGAAAATGCAGTATGGCAGGTATGGCATGGGCCATACCAACGTTTAGGAGCTTGAGTTAGCAAACTGCTACATCAACTTTGGAACCAGCGACACGAATTTTGAATCAGCTATACCAACTTGGAATAATCTTTTAAGCTCAACTCTTAAACAAATTGCGCCGCGGAGCGGCGCGAAAATTTTGAGTATTATGCCCTGGGTTGGTTTCTCATCAATGCGTCGCATAGCGTATGGTGCAGACCTCTAAAATTGCTATATGGTGCGTTGAAAAGTGCGGGGGAAAAGTGCTAAAGTGAACTATTTTACCCAATAATATAGGAAAGTAGCAACATAACACATAAATGCGCCGAGAAACTGACCGATTTTTTTCCTAACCCGCATATATTTGAATTTGTAGTTAAATTGCGCCGCGGAGCGGTGCGAAAATTTTGAGTTGTATTCCCTGTACAACTGTATGTATTCTTACTGTTGAAAGGCCCAAGGTCCCTTCAGATCGTCTAGGGGCCCCTCTGACCTTTTCTACGCCCTTCCGACCTGTTCAGGGACTCATGTGGGATCCGCGAAACGAAAAGACATGATGTGGAGTGGGTGATATATATAATACAAAGAGGGCTTACTCAACAGGAAAAATAAAATCGGATCTTTTGGGTATATTGTAGCACCCTGACGAAGGGTGTTACAATATACCCGAAAGCTCCGCTTTTAATATTTGTATTGTGGAGTAAGTCCTCCTTGTTTTAATCTTCATCTGGGATCTCTACGTGCTTTGACCCTTCCGGTCTCACCAGAGACTCCTCTGACCTTCCAAGAAGCCCCCCTTGTGTGTCAAGGGGCCCATTCGGCCTGTTCAGAGGTCCTTCCGACCTGGCCAGGGACTGCACTGGCTGCTTTGTCGCCCTGCCGGCTGCTTTGTCGCCCTGCCGACATACTCAGGGGCAGGGGCGGCGGATTGCGGGGCGCAGGGTACCCAAAATCCCCCTCAAATGAAAATCCTGGGGAGGGGAAGGGTCATGTTGCCCCCAGATTGAGCAGGCTAAAATCTGGGGGGGGGGGCAAAACTACCCTTTGCCCCCAGGATTTTCGACTGGGGGGAATTTTGGGTACCCTGCCACCGCAATCCGCCGCCCCTGCTCTGGGGTCCCTCCGTCCTGCCCAGGGCCCCTCCAGTCTGGCTAGGAACTCATCCGGCATGTTCAAGGGGCCTTCCGACCGGCCCAGGGACCCTTTCGGTCTAGCCAGGGGCCCCTCTGACTTGCCCAGGAGCCCCTCCGATCGGCCCAGCGACTCTTCTGGTCGGCCTGCGCTGACTGCTTTGTCGCCCTGCCGACATGCTCAAGGGGCCCTCCGACCTGCCCTGGAGCCCCTCCGTGCTGGCCAGGGGCCACTTCGGCATGTTCAGTGGCCCTTCTTACCCGTACAGGGGTCCTTTCGGTCTGGTCAGGGGCCCCTCCGATCTGCGCAAGGGCCCTTTTAACTTTCCAGGGGCCCTCTGGTCTCTCCAGGGGCCTTTTAACCTTCTAAGGGGCCCTTCCGACCTAGCAAGGGACTGCGCTGGCTGCTTTGTCGCCTTGCGACATGCTCCGAGGGCCCTCCCACCTGCCCTGGGGCCCCTCCGTGCTGGCTAGAGGCTCATTCGGATGTTCAGGGGCCCTTCTGACCCACCTAGGGGCCCTTTCGGTCTGGTCAGGGCCCCTCTGACCTGCACAGGGGCCCTCTTAACTTCCCAGGGGCCCTCTGGTCTGTCCAGGGGCCCTCCAACCTGCTCAGGGGCCCTTATGACCTGGAAAAGGACTGCGCTGGCCGCTTTGTCGCCCTGTGGACATGCTCAGGGGCCTCTCAACCTGCCCAGGGGCCCCTCTGTGCTGGCTAGGGGCCCATTCGACGTGCTCAGGGGCTCTGACCCGCTCAGGGGCCCTTTCGGTCTGGCCAGGGACCCCTCTGACATGAACAGGGCTCTTCTGAACGTCCAAGGGGCCCTCTGGTCTTTCAGAGGGCCCTAGTGGCCCTAAAGGGCCTCTGAAGTCCTCTAAACTCTCTAAAGACCACGCTTCGTGTATTAAAGAGCCTATGATACCGCGCTTCGCGCGGTCTCGTCGGCCCTTTTCGGCGCGCCGAAAAGGGCCCTCGCGCGCCAAAAAGGGTCCTTCTGGCCTCCAGGGGGGGAGGGAGGGAGGGCGCGCCCCCGCCGCCCTCCCCTTGGCTACGTGACTGGTGAGAAGTACAAGAAGAAGTGAAATCAAATATGTCTGTGTAATTTTGCTTCAGTATTACTGCTTACAAATGCATATTTCTCAAGCATTTCAAAGTGGACTACTGGTACATACTGGGTTCCAGTGGTATTTTGTCCAAGCATAGCACGACTTAATATTTCCTGATACTGTTTATGTCTGTTCATGTGATTTGAATTACACTATAACATAATGAATAATCGAGTAAATTGTAAAATACATCATTCAGTATCTAATGGCATTATATCATTCCCATTTCCACATTTCATGACCTGAGTGACATTGCCTTTCCAGCACCTTCCTGACATGGCTCCGGAGCCTGCAGACGGTCCATCAGCTCTGGTAACCAGTGGCAGCAGTGAAGCTCGGCTGAAAAGGAGCGGCACACACGTGCTGGGTGTCACGGGACAGCTGCAGTTGTTGGGCGCGCGCGACCGGCCGGCGCGGCTGAATAGGAGCGACCTGATCTCTGTCTGTGTGTGTGGCCTGCAGGAAGACGGGGGGGGGGGCTGGGGCTGGGCTGCCTCCAGATGGATGAGCAGGATTTTGACAGCTCATTGAGTGTGAGGTAGGGGGAGGGGGGCAAACACCTAGCTGCCCCCCCCCCCGTCTCAAAATGTGGCAGCGCCCTTGCATGTGTGTGTGCCCTGTTTTGAGATACGACTGATGCCTGATCTGACCCGACCTCTAGCTTGACCTCTGACTTGACCTCCGGCTTGACCTCTGACCCGACCTCCGACATGACATCTGACCCGACCTCTGACATGCCATCTGATCCGACCTCTGACATGACACCTGACCCGACCTGACATGACAGCTGACCTGACCTCACTGTGCGTGACATGCAGAGGGCCACTTGTCATCTGATCTGACCTGACCTCTGTCTGTGTATGACCTGGAAGGAAACACGGCTGCTATCTGACATCTGGTCCGACCCCTGGCATGACATCTGACCTGACCTCACTGTGCGTGTCGTGACATGCAGGGGACGCTGTTTGCCATTTGACCTCTGACATGACCCCGGTCTGTGAGTGGCTTGCAGGGAGACACGGCTGCCGTCTGACCTCTGATCTGACCTCTGCCTGTGTGACCCAATGGGAGAAATGGCTGCTGTTTGACCTCTCACATGCCTGAACTCTGTGCAGGGGCGTCGCCCCCCCCCCCCCCCTCCCCTTCCCCCGAGGGGCAGATTAACAGGATTTTAACAGCTCAATGAAAGTGAGGTAGAGAGGGGGAACACCTGCCTTCCCCCCCCCCCCCTCCCCCAGTCTCACAATATTGTGGCAGCAGCGCCCTTGCATCTGTATCTTGTGTGTGCCCTGCTTGGATACACAGCTGCTGCCTGATCTCTGGCCTGATATTTGACCTGCCTCCGGGTTGACCTCTGACCTGACTTCTGACCCCTCTGATATAACATCTGACCCGACCTCTGACATGACATCTGACCCGACGTCTGCAATGACATCTGACCCGACCTCTGACATGACATCTGACCCGACCTCTGCCATGACATCTGACCCGACCTCTGACATGACATCTGACCCGACCTCTGCATGACATCTGACCTAACCTCACTCTGTGCTTGACCTGCAGGGGGACGCTGTTTGACATCTGACCTGACCTCTGTCTGTGTGTGACCTGGTAGGAGACGCGACTGCTGTCTGACCGCCGCGCTGGTGTGACCTCTGGAATGACATCTGACCTGACCTCACTGTGTGTGACATACAAGGGGACGCTTTTTGCCATCTGACCTCTGACCTGACCTCTGTCTGTGAGTGGCTTGCAGGGAGACACAGCTGCCGTCTGACTTGATCTGACCTCTGCCTGTGTGACCCAAGGGGAGAAACGGCTGCTGTTTGACCTGACATGCCTGAACTCTGTGCAGGGGCGTCGCCCACCGGGGGGTTGCCCCCAAATTAGTAGGATTTTAACAGCCCAATGAAAGTGAGGTAGAGAGGGAGGACACCTGCCTGCCCCCCCCCCGTCTCAAAATATTGTGGCAGCGCCCTTGCATCTGTATCTTGTGTGTGCCCTGCTTGGAGACACAGCTGCTGCATGATCTCTGGCCTGATATTTGTCCTGACCTCCGGGTTGACCTCTGACCTGACTTTTGACCCGACCTCTGACATAACATCTGACCCGACCTCTGACATGACATCTGACCTGACCTCACTCTGTGCGTGACCTGCAGGGGGACGCTGTTTGACATCTGGCCTGACCTCTGTCTGTGCGTGACCTGGTAGGAGACGCGACTGCTGTCTGACCGCTGGTCCGACCTCTGGCATGGAATCTGACCCGACCTCTGACATGACATCTGATCCGGCCTCTGACATGACATCTGATCCGACCTCTGACATGACATCTGATCCGACCTCTGACATGACATCTGACCTGACCTCACTCTGTGCGTGACCTGCAGGGGGACGCTGTTTGACATCTGACATGGCCTCTGTCTGTTACCTGGTAGGAGACGCGACTGCTGTCTGGCCGCTGGTCTGGCCTCTGGCATGACATCTGACCTGTCCTGTGTCTGTATGTCTCTATATGACCTGCAGGCATACACGGTTACTGTCTGACTTCTGACCTGACCTCGGTATGTGGCTGTAGTTAGGCACAACTTCTGACCTCTGACTTATATCGCACAGTTGATATTAACATACTTGACATACTTGGAGTACTTGTTCGTTTGTTGTACATTTCTAAGGTGCGGAGGAAAGGTGAAATGGTGACATCATTTGCTGTGGAGAATGGAATTGGTCATGTTTGGTATTGTTATTGTTACGTTGCTATTGCTTTTACTAAAATGTAAAATGTGTGAATGGCTCATCCGTTGACTTTGTTGTTTCATAATACAGCCAGAACAAGTAAGTATGGTTTTTCTCGGTGTTTGAACCAGGACTTAGTGACTGCGCCTCTGGTCTAGTTCTAAGACCGCTGTAGCTGAGTTGTGACGCTGATATGTGATGTCCTACTAGACAGTCAGTCAATCGAACGGGACGTTGACGCTACATGTGGTAGTACTAAAAATGATAAAAGAGAAGAAACGATTTATGAAACCATTTATTCAGAAAACCACTCATGTTTGATTGTAAGCATTATTTAATGAAGCCTGTAAGTTAAATAAACGGTATAGGCGTAAAGGCTGCGTAAAACCATGTATTCATCGTAACAATCATTTTGAACGATAAACAAAGACTCGCCCGGCTGTCGTGATATTCCTGGCTGGGCGAGTCGCCGCCGCTACCACCGATGTTCCATTACAGCTTCTCAGTACGCCCTCCCGCCAACGAGTTGCGGAACAACCGCGCAGACAACACAACAAGGAAGCCTGAAGGCAGTGAATACTGAACACAATATAAGATTGGCACTGTTCTGTGACAAAACAAAATGCAACCCACCACAATGGAGAATGAAGACAGAAATCTCCCACAAAAACACAGTAACATTGTTCTTTGCTACTGGTGTCTTAAACGAGGAAAGTACACCATTGTTGAAATATTGCTTTCCCATTTTCACAAAAAAGGGAAAAAAATCACCAGAAATGGGGAAAATCGCCCCCTCCCATTCCAATTATATTAAATTATATATTGAAGATGTCCATTTGTTTAATATTCACTTCATGTAAGTGCAATAAAATTATTGCAAATGCAAATAAATCTGCAAAATAATTGCAAATAAATATATTGCAATAAAAAGACCATAGGGCATAGACACATGCTGTTGAAATGCATCTTAATCAGCGTTACCAGCTTTACAGCTTTCCATAAACTTGCACTCTTCTTCTTAGTTAGTCATCCAAGAGTCATCTTTCCTCACTGCTTATGTTTTTTTTATATACAATCACAGCTCTATGATACCAGTAACACTGCAGCCAAGGCCATCACAGCCATCACCCGAAACTTGTGCAATATGTACCTACATGTATTGAATAAGTGGTGGAGTAGTGTGATTGTATGCCATTTTGTACTGACAATATGTATTTTCAATATAAGCAGACTTTGATTCAACATTTGTAATGATTCAATCACAATTCATTTCATCTTTGGGACCTGAATTATTAAATCCCCATTTGATTCATGGATTTTTTTAGAATCGTTTTTTCAGATTCAAAGAATTAAAAAAAATATGTTAATTGATTCACATTTGCTTCAACATTTAAATATATATGACATTTAAGTTATATCAACATTTAAATATATACACGACTGAGGGAGAGAATCTTGCTAAGGAGCTCAGTATCGTTTGGATCAGTGGCTTTTCTAAATTCTCCATGTTTATAAGTATAAGTAAGTATAAGTATTCAATATATATGTTGAATTTGTCAAATCAATACAAATGGAAACATACCTACATGTGTGTGGTCATTAAACCATTGTTACAGCAAAAATATCAGATTGGCCATTATTGTCTTATATTGACAATTTATATTGAAAATAACTTACATTTACATTGCCAATTTAGGTATGTGTAAAGCCATTAACATAAATCACACATGTTCCTCACTTAACTTATTTGCCTTTTAAAGTTAAAAACACTCATCACTTTTTAGCTGGTACCATGGACGCAGGCTAACACCATTGGTAGCTGTTGGTAGGGTGAACTGCTGTAACCTCGGACACATCATAACCTTGGACTTTTTATGCCATCAGAATGTTAACAATACAGACACACTGTGCGCCAGTAGCCCCTATACTCTGATAGCATGACAAGCCTGAGGTAAGACATGTCTGAAGATTGGGCTTTTACCATACCTACAATGTTATAGGTACCAACTTGCAGTAAATATCCGGTAGCTAATTCCCATTCTCATAAAAGTATAATTAAATTGTGCTCACACAATTGATATTTTTAACATAAAGGTAGGTGTAGTATGTCTTACTTATTCTAAATTGAAATAAGTATTAACTGCGCATAGGTGGTAGGTACCTTCCTAGTACCTACCACAACAATAAGAAACATGAAATTAAATTGAATTACAGGCTCCTAGAATTGCTTTGGAGCTGGTGTGCGGAGTGGAAAACTCTGACTAAAATAAGTATAAAGAGTGGAAAATTAAACCAAAAAGCATATGTACCAGGCTTTATCACCCAATTACCTGCTCACCAAAATTAGTTATTACCTATGCCAATTTTTACCTGTCTTTTCGTCCACAGGCTGTCCCCATCATTACATCCATAAATCAGTATCAGGTTTCCCATTATCCAATACATTTTAAAATAAGAAGTGGGAAATTCACAGTAAAACTCAGGAAAAAGAGTGGAAAAATAGTACCATAGGGTGCCATTTTCCACCAAAATTTCCCAATGCTAGGACACTGAATTAAAATGTATCTAAATCGGCCTTTTTAGAGCTTTCAATAAACTTACACAGCTTTCTGTAGTCAAAGAGGTCAATATCGCACTTTAGTATTTACCAAATCATTACTTTTGATACAACAGGAGCTATACGATCCCAGATAAACTGCAACCACCAGCACCAACCCCAAACCCAAGGTGATATATCCCCAAACCCAAGGCGATATGTATAACCCAAACCCAAACCCACGCAAGCGCACGTATTGAATAGGCGGAACGTATTTTATCTACCGTGGCCTGTTCTTGTTCTTGTTCTTGTTGGGTTAGGGCGCATAGCCTCAGCGGGCTCAGAGCGTCCGTTTGGGTGTCTTCAGAGCGTCACCGTTGTCTTCGTATGGCAGCTTTCCGGCGTATGGTTATTAAGCTTGACAGAGGAAAAAGACTGGCTTTGCTGTGGTTCAGGTAAATTTCTGGTGTTATTAGAAGGTTCAATTAGTGTTTTCTAGTATACAATTAGTGTTTTCTAGGAAAATATGTGAGAGAAAATAATAAGAAAAACAAACAAAAAGACAGCTCCAAAGATAGTTGCCTGGCTGTTTCATATTTGAGGCATAGGACAGTTTCACACATGTACATCAACATGCCTCACAGACGTTCACAGACGTTGTTGGTACGTTCAGAATCGCGATCTGGTCTGGTAGTCATTTATCAAGTAGAACATGTCGATCCGGCATATATCGGAGGGGCTGAACCCACTCTCTCGGCACATGTGCGCACAGACATACATTTAGCGCATCATTGCTCCTGATCCGAGGGGTATCCCAGCCTCCTGGTACCCTTCCCGGGCGCGTGTATACGCGTGTCAAAATCAGGTCCTTTGCAGGGAGGTCTGTGTCTTCGTTCCTTTACTGGGAAATACCAACTGCTGAGTATTAGTAGCTCAAATGGATGACTAAGAATAAGAAACAATTAGTATGACTAAGCTACTCCTCACATACCCAGGGTTAAATTGACCATACATCCAAATCCAGTTATGGCTCACTCACACACCAACTACAACTCATTCATGCAGCACACTTCCATCATTCATTCACTTAGGTAAATAGTAGTAATTCCTGCCCTACCGATCAGACACCATTCATTCTCAGAACAAACAAACGTTTAACAAATAACAAAAACCATCAATATCAACAAGTCATATGCAACATTTGAATAGGATGTTACAGAACACAGATTATCAAATCACAACAAGAAACATCAGCCATAACACAGCAGATACTAAAGTAAAAAGTAAAAAAATAAAAAAAATAAAAAAGAAGACAATCATCACATGTGTTTCAACAGTTGGCAGTCTCGTAGGAACTTGAACACCTCATCGATGAGGTCCGGGTAGTCGTTACCGATGATTGATTTCAGCGTAACTGAAATTTGGTACCTCTGGCATGCGCTCACTATTGGGATTCGTTGATTCGCGAATGCTGGGCACTCTATCAATATATGTTTGACAGAAAAGGGACATAGACAGTGGTTACATTGAGGTCTCGGTTCACAATCCATTATGTAAGAGTGAGTAAATCGGGTATGTCCGAGTCGAAGTCGGCATAATACGATTTCTTCACGTCTGCTTTTCCTTTTACAAGTGTTCCAGTTACCACCCATTTCCTTAATCCCCTTTAAATTAGTGGTAGGTCTGTAGTTGGTCCAAAGCTGGTTGAATAAGTCATTCAAAGCACGACGCACACTAGGAAGATATTCCTTATATCCCATTTGGATTTCGAGTGCCTGATCAGAATGTACAGCTGCTTTCGCCTGGGCGTCAGCTATTTCATTGCCTGTAATATTACAGTGCCCTGGGATCCAAAGTATGGTGATGTCGTATCCGTTTTCCGCCAGTTGGTGGGACAGCGTGATAATATCAGTAATAATTGGATGCCCGGAGGTGGTGTCCTTTAGGGCACTCACAACCGACATAGAATATGTACATACTTGTAAAACCTATTTGATTTGATATATTGCAGCGTCTGTAAAATAGCCACCGCCTCGGCGGTAAATACAGAGCATAATCCTGGCAGTTTAAATCTCTGATGTCTGATTCCATGGACGAAAGCACATCCGACCCCTCAGTTATTTTCGATCCATCCGTGAAGATGAATGTTAATTCAGGATGGCACCCTCTAAATTCCTGGAATTCACTTTGGACTCGTATCGGATCAATGGTGTCCTTCCTCTCATCTGTAAGCTTAAGTTTACACCTGCGTAGTTTCCAGGGTGGAGTTGAGTCCTGTTTAACGACAATGGTGTGTGGGAAGTCAAATTGAAGTTCATTACAAAGTTCACTTAGTCTCTCATATACAGGAAAACCAGATATTCTCTTCATATAGTTTCGGTCAACAACATGTAGGGCGGAGTCATCGGTTATCAGGTTCTGGCAGGGGTGATTGTCACGACCTTGTATTTTCATACAATATCTCAGTGTTAAGTCCATGCGTCTCAGTCGAAGTGGGTAGACGTTGGTTTCAATCTGGAGTGGAAGGATTGGGGATGTACGTAATGCGCCCGTGGCTATTCGTAGACATTCATTTTGTATGCAGTCAATTGATTCAACTGCTTTGTTTTGAGGTACGTCCAGTATTTGGCTCGCATAATCCAGGATGGACCTTATCATTGTTTTGTAGATCCGTAGGAGCACACTTCGGTCAGCACCACAACCACGACCAGCCAAACATTTCAGAATTGACATCCTTTTTAAGGCCTTGGCTTTAACATATTGGACGTGTTTGTTTAAGTTCAATCTGGAGTCAAGGATGACACCGAGAAATTTAACATGGTCCGAGTAGGGCAAAGGTTGGTCATATATTTTCAACTCTGGAATATGCATCAATTCCCGTTCTTTCATGTAGTGGCGGAAAATTATGGCGTTGCACTTAGGGGGCGAGAAAATGGACCCCCATTCATCTGCCCATCTGCCAACACGGTTGAATGCATTCTGCATTCCCTCGATCAATGGCCGAATATGTCTCCCTTGTAACCACATGGAACAGTCATCGGCATATAGGGCTCGGGAAATGTGTGAAGGGACATTGGAAAAAATGTAATTGATTGCGATATTGAACAAGATAGAAGATATGACCCCACCTTGTACTAAACCATTCTCCTGGTTAAAAATATCAGAGTCCACCACATTTCACCTGAAAAGTCCTCCCGTTCAAATATTCTCTCAAGAAGTTCATCATTCGGCCTCTAAATCCCAGGCCATACATCTTAGTCAGTAGTGTTACGATGGATGTCAAGTTGTAAGCACTTTTCAGGTCGATAAAAATTGCCAACGTATATTTGTTGTAGAAGTAGCCCCTTCTGACTTCAGACTCTATTCGAGTCAGATGATCGGTGGTACTTCTGTCTTTTTTAAATGCACATTGATAGTCGGAAATCATATGATTGTGTTCAGTATACCATGCAAGTCTATTCGCAACCATCCTTTCTATAAGTTCGCAGAAACAGGAGGTAAGTTGGATCGGTCTGTAGGATTCCGGTTTATTGCCTGGTTTTCCCGGTTTTAAAATAGGTATCACAATGGATTGCTTCCATTCCGCTGGAAAACATTCAGCACACCATATGTAGTTAAACATTTTTAAAATTTCTGATAATTGAGTTTCGGTTAAATGTTTAAAGAATGCATAATGTATCATGTCTGGTCCAACAGAGGTATTTCCACACGCAGTTACAGATCTTTGCAGCTCGTCCATAGTAAATTCGGCATTATATACTTCACTATTATCGGAAGAAAATGTCGGCATCCGGTCGGACATAATGTTCAGACGGGTCCGGAATATGGGTCGATAATTTGTGGAGGATGACAGATCTGAATAGTATTGACCCAGTGCGTTTCAAACTTCGTGCGGATCATCAATGATATTTCCTCCAATGTCCAATACAGGGAGTGTTCGTTGGATCCTTTCCTTCTTGGTAAATTCCCTGATAATATCCCATAACTGACGCACAGGGGTTCTATAATTGAACATATGTAAAAGTTTTTTCCCACGACTCCTTTTTTGCACGGAGAATCACCTGTCTCGCCTTTGCCTTTGCCTTTTTATATTCCATTAATAACGTCGTCAGGGGTGAGCGTCTAAACCGGTTTAGGGTTCTCTTTCTATTCCGTATTGCATTTTTACAGTCTTCGGTCCACCATGGACAGCTATATTTTCCCTTTCCTGTCCTCTGGGGTATACATTCTGTCGCTGCTCGTTTAAATTCCTGGGTCATACTTGTACAGTTATCTATCCCCATCTCGTCACGGAAACGTAGATGACACCGTTCAATAAATTCAGTCCAGTTGGCTTTGTTAATGTTCCACCCATAGAAAACATCTGCACCATTAGTAACACCTTGGTTTATAGTACACGAAACGTATATGGGGCAGTGGTCACTGGAGTGCAAATCTTCATCAGTACACCATTCCATATACTGGCCTATGTCGCTTGTGGTTAAAGTGACGTCGATATGGGACCACAGCCCGGTGTAGTCATCCATCCGCGTAGGGCATCCGTTGTTCAATACGTTCAAAGCGTGCTGTCTAATTAACCGTTCCCATATACCACCTCTATGATCGCAGCGATCTGATCCCCAAATAAGGTGTTTGCTGTTTGCGTCCGCACATATAACAAATGGTTGTGGTAATTGAGAAATCAAGTCTTCCAGGTCCGAGTATAGAAACGTGTCGTTTGGGGGCAAATAAAGCGAACATATACTCACACGCATTCTGCCGACTCTTATCCTGCAGGCAACAGCTTGCAGGGATGTGTTTAAATCTATTTTAAAATGAGGATAATCATTTTTGACATACACATGCCCCACCTTTCCGTATGTTCACATTTGAGTAAGCGTTATATAATGTATAATTATATAATCGGAAATCGTACGGATCTGAGGGAAGGAAATGTGTCTCCTGTATACAAATCACATCACTCGATCTTTCGGCAAGGTACGGTTTCACGTCTGACCATTTTGAAATCATTCCGCGGCAGTTCCATTGCATTATTTCAAATGGCATTGTTTTGTAATGTTAGTACGTGACCCTTGTGACAAAGCTGTACAGGTGCCTAATCCGTGCATATTCAATCTTTTTCAATGTCGCGGCGTGATGTAGTTTGTAACAAATACCCTGATAAACAAAATAATAATATAAACATAAACATAAAATATTCACATAAAACTAGGAAGCGAAAACATAACATCCCTAAGTTGGATACCGAGTCACCATGCTTGACCTTGACCGTAGGCCAAGGGTTATTCCTCGAGACGCCCGCACCATTGTCCAGACCACCTGTCTAGACAAGGTGCCTGGGGCAGTGGTCACCAGACTTGACCCCGACCAATCCTGAGCCACGTACGTCGTCCCTGCGGCTCTGCTCACGTGACCAGAACCGGTTCTGACCGGCACACATGTGGCGGCCTCGGTAATATTGCCGTACCGAATATGCAAAACACACCATTGGCATCTCAGTAAAAAAAAACTACAAATGCGATAAAGACACATAAATGAGACAAATAAAGAGATATTCACAAACTCTAATGAATCACACAACAAAAGCTTAACAACAAAGCCACATGGAACATTGTCACCAAATTCATACACCTGGCTTATCTTTCCAAGACCTCTTCTGATTCGGAGCTGGTCTGTGAGAGCTTTTCTCCACAGATCGGCTCCTTCTGGCACAAACCTGAGATGGGATCTCGTCAGTCGGTCGGTCCGAATCCATGTCATGATCCTTACATTCTTTCTCCTTTGTTTTCCTGTTTTTTACCGTTTTCCACTCAGACTGCTGAGTCTCTCTGTTGGCCGTGGCCACTGCACCCTGCGCTCTCGTACTCACTCTCTCCTCATCCACACTCTCATTTGTTCCCTCTTTGTTCACACTTTCCTGTCTATCTTGGTCAACAGATGCACCCCGCCCCCCCCCCCCCCCGTCAAGCTTCAGCTGTTTCATCAGCTGGACAAACATGGCACTGAGCTGATCAATCTTTTTTTCTAGTTTTTCTACCTTTTCTTTCATGTCACCTTCTCCCTGCCTTACGTTCTCACTTGGCTTACGGACAACATCCGCAAAACTTTGTAGGGCTGGTGGTCTGTGTGTGGTTTCAACTCGTCGCCTGGCCTCAGCATAGGGAATTTCAAACTCAACTTTCAGACTGCAGATGTCCTTCTCCCTGAGCCACACAGAACATTCCCGAGAGCGACAGGAGTGTCCCGCCTGACCACAATTGACACACTTTGACTCACATTCCCCATCATGCACATTTCCACCACAGTTGAGACATTTCTTTTCATTTCTGCACCTGTCCTGATGGTGTCCAAATTGACCACATTGGAAGCACATGAGTGGGCTGGGTACATGTCTTCTAATATGGTATGTCACATAGTCCAGGGTTAGCTTTTGGGGACAAGTTGGCATATCAAAGGTGAGCAGTACTGTGGGAGTTTGTACTACCCTGCCATCTACCTTCCTTGAGAACCTTTTGGCTCCAATGACTCCAAAATCAGACAGCCACTGAATAATTTCATCCTCACTGAGGTCCTGCAAGTCATAAGCATGGACGGTACCCCTGCTTACATTGAGTTTGGCATCCCGCACGATCTGACATTCCTCCCTGAGCAAGTTAGTGGCCTGCAAAAGCTTTTCCGTCTGAGTCTGGTTTTTTGTTTTAACAAGGAGACTGCCATCCCGGAGAAGGTTTTCCTTTTCTAGTTTGTCATTCCCCAGTACACTCTTCAGAGCAGCTTGCACCTATGACCAACCCTTGGATCTAAGAGGTGTCCCACTTTTTAAGGTGATTTTCAGGTAAGACCCAGTAGGATCCCCCCAAAAACCTTCAGACACATCTTCTCCCCTTAAACGTTTCCCGGGTCTACTAACCACTACCATGGCACCGTTTGATACGACATTCAATCATCAAGGACACAAATAGAAGAAAAAAAAGAGAAAGAAATACACGACTATTACTCCTAACACCTAATCTAGCACAGTCACACCTAACAAACACTCAAACCTAACCAATATGGGTACTTCACCGACAGGAGCTAGTACGCCAACGTACTCACACCACCGCTATTCGGAACGAACTGTACCGTGGCCTGGGCGAAACGATCGGCCTGTATTTTGTCTTGGGTGCGTCGCTCACGTAGCAATGTGTTACATCTGATTACCTTCACCGTAGTGGGGATCGTTTTTTCGATATCGAAACGAAAAATAAGTAAAAACAATATAAGTGAAAATTCAACTAAAGGGGCTCCAGATGTAAATTTTGTTGTATCCAATCATCACAACAATAGCTACTTATCGTAGGAAAAATAATTTTGACAGATCAAAACAGTAGGCACACTCCCTTTAACTTGAACAACCTTGCACACTTTTGCGGCCGCTGATGGCGTCCGATAAATGGCACGTGTAGCGTTCGCAACGAATAGGCACTTTCATGGAAACCCTCAATGTTTTCCAAAACGACTCAACTACATGAATATCTACGAGTCACTACGAGTTGTCATTTGTGGTCAAAAAACCATCAGTGAACTGCGATATCAACAAAACATTGCGCAACCTTTGTCGGAAGCGCCCTATTTATGTCGAAGTTATTTTGCGGCTGCTCCGGAGCAACCGCAGGAGCCGCCGCCGAGGAATATGGGCCTGTTCCCGTGGCGCCTCTAACCTCCTACTCCAAGTTGCTCCAACTTGCAACTGGCTGTGCAATAGGATACGACAGCTGCAAGTTGGAGTAACTTTGAGGAGGTTAGAGGCGCCACGGGAACACTGAACAGGCCCTATGGTGTCTCTCCTCCGCATCTGCTCTTCCGTGATTGGCTGACGATTAAGTCCCGCCCTTTTCGCCGCGGGAGCCGCGCCGGCCGCAGCGCCTTGAACAGGCCTCATCTCTTATTCAGCAGAAATCATCTATAAATCATACCAGGTGACCAAACAGTGAACCATAAATGTTAAATTACAAGGGCTATACTCCTATGATATACTACCATACCAAGGGTACTCCATTGCTTTGGCTAGTTCCAGGGGTGTAACTTTGGAAATGACATTGGGGATGCAAATCGTAGCGGAGGCCTAGCAAGTTGTCAGGGGGGCCTCCTGACAAGTAGTCAGGGGGCCTCCCCTAGTTCCTCGCCCCTGATATGCCTGCAAGTAAGCCACGTTAAGAAAAGTATGTGTTGCCACTCACGTGCTATCCCTCCCCCCCCCCCCCCCTCCGCCCCCCTCCCCGGCTAACAACCTTTGGGGCATTACAAAGTAAGACAACCCAAATTTTCACATTTGCCGTCCGACCATTTTTAATTTTCTTGAAAAGTTCTGCACTGGGGTTTCAAGGGCGGGGAATTCATTGGTGGTGACCCCAAAAAATAAAAGATACGGCCTTCCGTATTTTCCCAAGTTCACTGTGCAGGCCTAATTTTGACGACCTAATTTTGACGAAAAAAAACTCCGAAACATAAAAAGCGATTTTGATAAACTTTTTTTGTTTGGATCAGGATTGGTCGAAGAACAATTTGGCAATCACGGATTTTCTTTTAAAAAAAATCGCATGACCTCGTGACCTACTTTTTGCGCCGTGACCTTGACCTGTTAGAAACTGAAATTAACATTTTCGTCTGATGACGATGTAAACTTCATCGATGTCCTTTCGTATAAAAGAAATACAAAAATGGGGTTCGACCTGTACACATTATTTTTCAGTCTTGTAATACTGACATAATACGCTGTTCGGGCACCTGTCTGTCGATAACTTCGCATCTACTTGACATACGCTTTCGAAACAAAGTTCAGAGTGACTCCTGACGACGAAACCTCTCGGTTGGTGCCTGTCACACCAAAATAAGGTCGCCATATGACCTGCCAGGCCAATACAACGTAACGTGCCCAAACAGCGTATTGTGTCAGCATTGCAAGGCTCAAAAGTAGTCTTTTTACGGGTCAAACCCAACTTTTTATATTTTTATACGAAAGGACATCGATGGAACTCAAATCGTCATCAGACGAAAATTTTAATTTCAGTTTCCAACAGGTCAATGTCACAGCGCAAAATGTCACGATGTCACGTGAAAAAAAAAAATGAAAATCGAAAATCTGAGATTACCAGATTGTTCGTTGACTAATCCCGATCCAAACAAAAAGTTTATCAAAATCGCTTCTTTGGTCTCGGAGTTATTGGTCGTCAAAAATAGGTCTGCGCAGTGAAATTGGGAAATTTTCGGAAGGCCTTATCTTGGAATATATATATATATATATATATATATATATATATATATATATATATATATATATATATATATATATATATATATATATATATATATATATATATATATATATATATATATATATATATATATATATATATATATATATATATATATATATATATATATATATATATATATATATATATATATATATATATATATATATATATATATATATATATATATATATATATATATATATATATATATATATATATATATATATATATATATATATATATATATATATATATATATATATATATATATATATATATATATATATATATATATATATATATATATATATATATATATATATATATATATATATATATATATATATATATATATATATATATATATATATATATATATATATATATATATATATATATATATATATATATATATATATATATATATATATATATATATATATATATATATATATATATATATATATATATATATTTGGGGGGGATTTTTTTTGGTCACCACCAATGAATTCCTCACCCTTGAAACGCCCAGTACGCAACTTTTCAAGAAAATTACAAATGGTCGGACGGCAAATTTGAAGAACAAAAAATGGTTTTCTTACTGTGGAAGTCCCCAAAAGTAGTTTTTACAGGTCGAACCCCACTTCTTCTTTTTATACGAAAGGACATCAATGAAACTCAATTCGTCGTCAGACGAAAATATTAATTTCAGTTTCCAAGAGGTCAAGGTCACGGCGCAAAAAGTAGGTCACGAGGTCACGTGACAAAAAACAAAAAATCGAAAATCCGTGATTGCCAAATTGTTCTTCTGCTATTCCTGACACATTAAAAGTTTTCAAAATAACTTTTTTTAGTCTCGGAGTTATTGGTCGTCAAAATTAGGCCTGTACTTGGGAACTTGGGAAAATACGGAAGGCCGTATTTTGGAAATGTTTATTTTTATTTTTTGGTCACCAGTCCTTCATGCAGGGACACATCTTCAGCCCCATCCCGTTCCAGCTCATTCAGCCAGACCCAAACACGTTCCAATTCAGATTCATAATTGATGGGGTTCCCATTCCCAACCATTTCAGCATATTTCACTTTTTGTGGTGCAAAAAAAATATACGCTCTGACCCAAACCCGTTCCAACCCGTTACATTTCCAAAAAATTGCCCCATTCCCACCCATTCCATCCCGTTCAATTCCTATACGGGATTCCCATTCAATGAAGGGCTCTATGACTCACCACCAATTAATTCCCCGCCCTTGAAACCCCCCAATGCACAACTTTCAAAGAAAATCAAAAATGGTCGGACGGCACCCACCGGCTGTCTTACCACGTCCACGTCCACGTCCAGTGTTGTTTTTACCACGTCCAGTGTTGAATGCCCCCTTTGCTTTTGACTGCGACTGTGACTGCGTCCCCACCCCAGTCAAAAAAATCCGTGGTGACGCCCCTGTGGATGACCTACGAACTGTTTCTGTTCACTGCTATGTCTCTTTGTGATATGAGCTAATGGTTCATATGCGCAAAATGTAATATCAGTAAAGCCTCTGCAAAATGCCCACAAGAACGTGCAACTTTGAGTATTACCAAGGCAAGCAAAATAGACAATGAGGTTGTCATTTATGCATGAACCAAAAACTGCCAAAACCAAAAACCATCAGCATAGAACGTCTGCTACATGCACAATTGTGCAGTTTTTGGTATTTCGCAGCCTGAGCGGCCAGCTCTTTCTCTTTTTTCCGTCTCCGTTTTTGGAAGCCACTTGCGTTTCTCCACATCGTGTTAACCCTCGCCCTACGGGAGCTTTTTTCACCTTCGTCCTGCGGGGGGGGGGGGGTGAGGGGAGGGGGCTGACAGGCCCCCTGTTAATTTCCAAACCAAGCAACTTAGAGCAATGCGGTAAGAACCAGCATGTTGCCTATCATGCGAGGAATCTAACAGTATGCGATTTTTAGGTTTCCGGTCAACGGGTGACCTTCCAGGTCAAGTGAATGACCTCGGATTTACCACGTCCAGAACACCGATTTTACCAGCGTCCAGAACAGCGAACAGAACAGCGAACAGAACAGCGAACAGAACAGCGAACAGAACAGCGAACAGCGATTACCACGTCCAGAACAGCGAACAGCGACAGGCTCTTCAGAAAACCTCAAAATATAAATTGATAAATGTAAATAAAAAGGCATGTTCCTAGACCAGTTTTGGCTCAGAAATACAGGAAAGGTAATTATTTGTTCGTATCTTGTCAAAAAAGTCAAAAAAGTTATTTGAAAAAATGACGTCATCAGTTTCTTACACTTAGGGAGCCATCACTCAGTCAAAAATGAAGATATTACTTTGAAATTTGGTATGAGTATTGTCCATACTCAGTTCTCTTACATATATTCCGATTTTTCTAACATCTTTGAAAATTTTGATTTGTGGGGATTTAAAAAACAAAACAGTTTTTTATTTTAGGGATCAAAAACAGTTTTTTTTTAATCCGAGATTGCCGTTTTAAAGAGAATGCCATTTTGTATCTTTGGTGAATTGCGTTTGCAATTTACTTTAAAACTCTGTTTTCTACCATTTTTCAAATATTTATCTTTTTTCCACCAACATGACGTCATCAAAACATGATTATCTCCCAAACTGCTTAACCAATTTTTTTTTACAACATGCGTATAATTGTTGTAAACTTAGCTACCAAAAATGTCAGCAAGATGCGCCGCACGTGTAAAAAGCTATTCAAGAAAAACCTCAGGGGGGGGGGGGGCAGGCCCCCCCCCCCCCCCTAAGGCGAGGGTTAACAAGTGGATGCCACCTGCGAATCAAGGGAGTGAATTACTCAGTTAATACTATGCTAATGCTTCCATAAATGTGCTCCTCGTGTCAACCTTGCACTGAGATCGAAGATAAAGTGGAGCAACTGTTAGCCTGTTTGACACATCAAATCGTGGAAAAACATGACGCCTGGATCAGGGCCGGCGCCACAAATTTTTGATAGGGGGGGGGGAGACGGGGACGGGTCCATTTTAATTTAATTGTAGAAAATCGAGTTTTGACGCAAATATCAAATAAAAAACGTCAAAAGAACGGAAATGATAGTCTCTACAAATACCCCAGTGACTGCCGGGCTAACAGCGCCTTCAAGGTACTAAGCTATGGAAAACATCATTTTATCCGATCAGCGACTTGCGTGCACTATATTTAGAAGGGTGGACAGAAGGTCAATTTCCACTCGAAGAACAGACAAACATTACAGTTCAAACTTCAAGGCGGATATTTGAAGCAGCACAGCACGAGGCTGGCAGACGGAGTATAATAGTACAGCGCCTTCCACCGCAGTACACAAACAATATATTTAGACGCGTGTCCATTTGTTTGTGAAGTAAAATGCCTGCGATTAGTTCATCCGACAAGGTTCCTACTGAGATCCATAGTGGACGTTTTGGTTATTAACAAATAAATGTACAATTCATTGCGCGGCATGTATTGATTCATATATGTTGTCTTACAATATTTAGGATTTGCTAATTTGCGTAAAATAAATTAAACAATTTTTAACCAAATTTGTTTTTATTATTATTAAATAATATTTCCTAGATGGCACTGCTCAAGGACGGTTTGCCTCTTAGCTCAGCTGATATAACTAGACCAAATGGACTAAATCAAGGCCGTACAAGAGGGAGTAGGGACTGAATGAGCCATGAGGTCAGAAACCATTAGAATCGAGCTGTCGTATTTTTTTAATAAATTTAGTCCGAATGTTTTTGAATGGATGGATTTCCGAGGTCAGGACCCACGCTAAGCATAGCTTGTTGCGCAGGCCCTGACCCCTCACCCGATCAAGCAATTCCTGGCGTCCGGCAGAATTCAGAAGCGAAAGTTTTACGTGCCCGACATACCTGGGCACGGTCCGCCCCGCCCTCTGACGTCACCTGACCTTGAGTGCGACCGCTGCCACCGGCCACAGGCCATCTCAGGCAGGGGCAAATAGCGAGCGCCGAAGCGACTCGAGCCCGGGCTGCCACTACCGGGTGAGGTCAGAAGCCCAGCGCTCTCCCAACAGGGGCGGACAAAACTGATCAACAGGGGTCTTTGTTGCTGTAAACTTACCTGGGTCACCAAATGACCTTGACCTGAGGTTAAATTTTGAAGTTGACCTAACCAGGTCACAATTGATGTTTCGAAGTGCCTTGACGAGAACAATACGTTGGTGTTAAAAGTATTGCTCTATGTTTATCCGATACAAATTTATTCACGACTTTTTTTTGTGTGGGAAAATGCCCTCGTGACCTTTGGTGACCTCTGGAGTCTAAACTATTGACCTGAGCTAAAATTTGAGGACACAAATGTATTTTTTTTCTCATTTTTCAACAGGTTTCTATTCCTTTTCTCCGTTTGCTCTCAGCTATCATATTTACCGATACATTTGGGGGTGTTCGAAGCGAAGTCCTAAAACTGGAATATCTTACCTTGGATGACCTCTGGTGACCTCAATATTCACCTGAGCCAAATAATACTTGACGTAACTTCGAATGCCCTTGTCAAGAGATTTTGAATGCCTTTTCCGCGTCTTTCTATCCCTTTTACTTTTCGAATGAGAGGGCGGGGGTTAATTTGGCCCCCCACCAGGGCGAAGTTGTCACAGAGGCCCACCGGGGCGCGGGTTCAGCACAGAGGGCCTCTTTTAAGCACAGAGTGGCCTCATTTAAACACAGAAGGACCTCCTTTAAGCACAGGGGGCCTCCTTTAAGCGCAGAGGGGCCTCCTTCAAGCATAGGGGGCCTCCTTCAAGCACAGAGGGGCCTCCTTCAAGCACATGGGGCCTCCTTGAAGCCCATAGGGGCCTCCTTTAAGCACAGGGGCTCCTTTAATCACAGAAGGACCTCCTGTAAACACGCGCAGAGGGGCCTCCTTCAAGCACAGGGGGTCTCTTTTAAGCGCATATAGGACTCTTTCAAGCACATAGACGCCTCCTTCCAGCACAGGGGGCCTCTTTAAGCGCAAGCACAGAGGACCTCCTTCAAGCACAGGGGGCTCCTTTCAGCGCAGTGGGCCTCCTTTAACACAGATGGGCCTCCTTTAAGCACAGGGGGCCTCCTTTAAGCACAGAGGGTCTCCCTTAAGTACAGAGAGCCTCCTTCGAGCACAGTGGGTCTCCTTCAAGCACAAGGGACCTCCTTTAAGCACAAGGGGCCTCCTTTAAGCACAGATGGGCCTCCTTTAAGCACAGGGGCCTCCTTTAACAACAGAGGGCCTCCTTCAAGCACAGAAGGGCCTCCTGTCCTCCCTAGAGGCCTCTTTTTTGTAAGGGGGCCTCCTTAGCAAATAAACATTGGGGATGCAAAAGGAACATTAGGGATGCAAAACTAAACATTGGGGGTGCAAGTGCATCCTCAAAAGCATACAAAGTTTCACCCCTGGCTAGTTCTGCCAAAAACAAAGTCAAGGGTTGTCTATAAATTGAAGGACAAGCCTGACCAGAACAACACAGCATATTATTATCTACAAGAGAATATCCAGGAAAACAGGATGTTAAATAACAACACAATATGCTCCCCAACCCAACAGCCAAGGCATTATCTGAAATGTTTTTACAGGGAAAATTATGATAAATGTTAGCTTACTGTTGAGGCTGGCTGATTTCAATTACTGTATAAGCTTTAAGGGTACCTACCTAAATGTCCACAGGACAAGCTCTGTCTTTCCTGAAATAAACACTCCGAATTTAGACTACCTAATACCTACACTGAAAAAATAATATTAATGTTATATATCATGGAGTATTACTACCGACAAAAACAATTTCTTCAAAAATAGCCTCGGGACAAAAGTCAGATGCAGCCTGCATGACCAAAAATAAATTTCATCATTTGTAGTACCTATACACTTTTACTGAAATTAGCATTGACATCAAACCAAGCATTATAATGTGGGCATGAGTGTTCGTAATTGTTTTTTTTTCAGTGGCTGCAACACCAAAATTATACAGTGTCCTATGGGAGGCATACAGAACTAGTTCAGAACTGAAAGCCATTATGATATAGGGAAGCCCTTCTCCAGGGAAAGCCATTATGATGTGCCTAATTGTCTGGTACATCAAAATACCTTATTTCTGATCTGATTATTCATGATGATACTGTTAGCAGTTGTTGTGTATGAGTGCCTTAGAGGTCTGCATCATGCACACCTCCAATAATAGCATGAAGTCTGGTATTTGAGGTCTGCCAGGATGATTGTTAGCCTAGTGGTGTCATCATGGTATAATTAACCAAATCAACACAATTGGTGGACAAGGGATATGTTCCAGTGGCGCCTCCCGGGAGGAGTTTAGAGAAACTTGGAGCAGCCCAGAGCAGCCGCCACGGGAACGATCGGAGGCATTTAGAGGAAGTATCAGCTGTTTTGCGTCCAAGGTTGGGTATCTGTTGACATTAACAAATGTGTCAGCCGCGCCATAAATGTACTCCTCCGATCTCCCCACCTCGATTTCGGGAGCAAGTTTGACGAGTTTAGAGGAGATTTCGGGCACAGTTGGATGAGCTGGAGCAAATTGGAGCAGCCACGGGAACGACCGGAGGCATTTGAGCAGGTTAGAGGAAGTTAAAGGAGGTTAAAGGAGGTTAGAGGAGGTTAGAGGAGGTTAGAGGAGGTTAGAGGAGGTTAGAGGAGGTTTAGAGGAGGTTAGAGGAGGTTAGAGGTGCGACGGAACAAACTCAATGTTAATAGCTACCCAACCATGCACGCAAAGAGCTGATACTTCCTCTAAACGCCTCCGATCGTTCCCGTGGCGGCTCCCACACGCTGCTCTGGGCTGCTCCAAGTTGCTCTAAACTCCTCCCGGGATGCGCCACTGGAACAGACTCAAAGTGGCTTGGTAGTTACCCCCCCCTTTATCTTGTTTATTATTGGGCCTGTTCCCGTCGCACCTCTAACCTCCTCCTTGTTGCTGCAACTTGCACATGTACTATACTAATGCACAGACAGTTCAGGAGCGGATCCAGCCGCTCAGTTGGGGGGGGGGGGGGCAAAACTTTTTGGCTTTCAGCAGGCAAGTAGCCAGAATTTTCCTCAATGTTGTTGACCGGGGGGGGGGGGGGGGGGGGGTAGGGTCGAATCGTTATAGAATCTCATTTTATCTAGTGTAAATTTGTTTGATCGGGGGGGAGGGGGGGGGGGGGGGGGGGGGGGGGGCATGGCCCGTACCCCTTTTTAAATACGTACTGCAAAGACGTGGAGAGCCGATAACTGACAAGCACCTGTTCTGGAGACGGCCGTGTCATAACGGTACCACACAAAGGATGTAAAAAAGTAACGCCTAAACATATATTTATTTATTTATTTTATGTATTTATTGATGTCAACAACCACAGGCACAGGGCCCACTTACGGTTGCAGTCATGCTGCCTCATGTAACAGGAAATTAAAACATTCACAAACTACATGAGTGCACATGGTACATACAATAAGAGAACAACAACTATACTGCATAGTAAACACAGCAGCATAAAATAAAATACATAAAAGGCGATTAAAATCGCCAGTGAAAGTAGGAACAAACGTGAAATTAAGCGCTGATGCAGGCAAAACCTAAAAATAGACAAATACATACAAGCGCCGGTAAAAGTAAATATAAACGTGTAGATATAGCGCTGGTACAGGCAAAAGACCTAAAATAGACAAGTGCAACTTAAAGCCAATGACCGATCACGGGACACAGCTCACAGCAGCGACCTTAACACAAGTATGTACCCTGAACATCAGCGAACTTCGTGATGTCAGACCTAAGGGTACGAGACGGCATAAATAAATCCGTCTGAGGGCTGCTGTGTGTGAGCGAGTTAAAGAGATGCGGGAGACGAATCAAGAAGCCCTCTTTACAGAGTCAACTCTTCCACGAGGTACATGGAAGAGCTCGGGGCGCCGCGTACGTCGACTTGGTGCTGACAGCGGGAACGTTGTCACAATATCAGGGCAGTCTATGTTGCCGCTGAATACTGAGCGCATGAACATTAGATCGGACCGAACGAAACGCGACCTGACCGTATATATATATATACATATATATATATATATATATATTATATATATATATATATATATATATATAAGTATATATATATATATATATATATATATATATATATATATATATATATTTATATATATATATATATATATATTTATATATATATATATATATATATATATATATATATATATATATATATATAATATATATATATATATATATATATATATATATATATATATATATAGTATATATATATATATATATATTATATATATATATATATATATATATATATATATATTATATATATATATATATATATATATATATATATATATAGTATATATATATATATATATATATATATCTATATATATATATAGTATATATAATATATATATATATTATATATATATATATATATATATATATATATATATATATATATATATATATATATATATATATATATATATATATATATATAATATATATATATATATATATATATATATATATATATATATATATATATATATATATAATATATATATATATATATATATATATTTATATATATATATATATATATAGATATAATAGATATATAGATATATAGATATATAGATATATAGATATAGAGAGATAGAGAGATAGAGAGATAGAGAGATAGAGAGATAGAGAGATAGAGAGATAGAGAGATAGAGAGATAGAGAGATAGAGAGATAGAGAGATATATATAGAGAGATATATATAGAGAGATATATATAGAGAGATATATATAGAGAGATATATATAGAGAGATATATATAGGAGATTATATAGAGAGATATATATAGAGAGATATATATAGAGAGATATATATAGAGAGATATATATAGAGAGATATATATAGAGAGATATATATAGAGAGATATATATAGAGAGATATATATAGAGAGATATATATAGAGAGATATATATAGAGAGATATATATAGAGAGATATATATAGAGAGATATATATAGAGAGATATATATAGAGAGATATATATAGAGAGATATATATAGAGAGATATATATAGAGAGATATATATAGAGAGATATATATAGAGAGATATATATAGAGAGATATATATAGAGAGATATATATAGAGAGATATATATAGAGAGATATATATAGAGAGATATATATAGAGAGATATATATAGAGAGATATATATAGAGAGATATATATAGAGAGATTATATAGAGAGATATATATAGAGAGATATATATAGAGAGATATATATAGAGAGATATATATAGAGAGATATATATAGAGAGATATATATAGAGAGATATAGTATAGAAGAGATTATATAGAGAGATATATATAGAGAGATATATATAGAGAGATATATATAGAGAGATATATATAGAGAGATATATATAGAGAGATATATATAGAGAGATATATATAGAGAGATATATATAGAGAGATATATATAGAGAGATATATATAGAGAGATATATATAGAGAGATATATATAGAGAGATATAATATAGAGAGATATATATAGAGAGAGATATATATATAAGAGATATATAGATATATAGATATATAGATATATAGATATATAGATATATAGATATATAGATATATAGATATATAGATATATAGATATATAGATATATAGATATATAGATATATAGATATATAGATATATAGATATATAGATATATAGATATATAGATATATAGATATATAGATATATAGATATATAGATATATAGATATATAGATATATAGATATATAGATATATAGATATATAGATATATAGATATATAGATATATAGATATATAGATATATAGATATATAGATATATAGATATATAGATATATAGATATATAGATATATAGATATATAGATATATAGATATATAGATATATAGATATATAGATATATAGATATATAGATATATAGATATATAGATATATAGATATATAGATATATAGATATATAGATATATGATATATAGATATATAGATATATAGATATATAGATATATAGATATATAGATATATAGATATATAGATATATAGATATATAGATATCTAGATATCTAGATATCTAGATATATAGATATCTAGATATCTAGATATCTAGATATCTAGATATCTAGATATCTAGATATCTAGATATCTAGATATCTAGATATCTAGATATCTAGATATCTAGATATCTAGATATCTAGATATCTAGATATCTAGATATCTAGATATCTAGATATCTAGATATCTAGATATCTAGATATTAGATATCTAGATATCTAGATATCTAGATTTCTAGATATCTAGATATCTAGATATCTAGATATCTAGATATCTAGATATCTAGATATCTAGATATCTAGATATCTAGATATCTAGATATCTAGATATCTAGATATCTAGATATCTAGATATCTAGATATCTAGATATCTAGATATCTAGATATCTAGATATCTAGATATCTAGATATCTAGATATCATATATCTATATATATCTATATATCTATATAAAATACTTTATCAATATGCTGACACAAGTTCTAAAGATGATATTAAACGGACATCGAAATTAAAGTGCTATTTCTTTACCCAAAGGTAGGAATGAGCCTGCTTCAAACGAGGACGTTTGTCGTCTCCAGTGGCGGATCTAGGTTTCGAGTTTGGGGGAGGCAAAAATTTCGTTCCGTTAAAAATTGTTGACCGGGGAGCGGGTGGCGCGGGTCGTAAGCGCAAAAATTCGTTGAGCGGGGGGGGGGGGGGGGGGGTTGGGTGGCGGCGTCAGGGTCGTCAGCGCGAAAAGTCGTTGAGCGGGGGGGGGGGGTGTTTGTTTTTGTTTGTGAGATTTTATTCATAATACAACATAATAATGCAGACATTACTATCAAGCAATTGGTGCAAAAGTGCCAAAGCACTTAAAGGGAATAGGTCACCTTGAAAAATGTCTTAAAAATTGGCTATACGGGGTATATTGAGCTGAAAATCACGAATGACATTTGTTTGACGATAGATGGATATCCGTTGAGAAATGGACATGTTTCTCTTTTCCCCTTCATGGCCATAAAAAAAACTTCAGGGCAATGTATGACGTCATGCATATGGTAGCTTGTATATGAAGCAATTGCATACAACAACGGCGTACTTGTAACCAAAATATGACGCGTTACCAGAGACAATAGTGGAGACGTCAATACAAAATAAAACAGAACAAAACAAAACGTTTTATACTCTACAACTGTTTGCTCTGAACTATTTATTCGCATTTGTAGGTACATACTGGATAACTAGATGTCTCTCATACCACACAACACAATTTGTATCTTCAACTCTGCCTGGACCAGTTACCAGTTATCAATTATCCTAAAGTGAAGCAATGTTTTGTGAGTCTTACGGTATGAGTGGATAGGATGAGGTTGCTTGATCAGTCTGTGGCAGTCTTGTCAAGGCCTGCCTGTACATGGTTTCCTTTTTATTATTATCATGTGAAGCATACTAATAATGTACTCAAGAATCAGCTATACCTATGTATCCTTCCTTGTCATACCTGGTTCTTTCACTCAAAATGGCCCTTACACAGTTTGCATTAAATGTGTACCCATCACAGCTGAGCGTATACAATACATGCAGTAAAGCACCACAGCTTTGGTGTGTTGATATCATCAATAATGAGATAGCATGAAATGTCTGCTAGAAGGAGCCCCTAACCCAACAACAACAACAACTGCTAGAAAGCTGTGACAAAATATTATATCCTTACATGTATCCTTAACATGGATGTAACTTAGGTACATGCATAGGCGTAGGAGCCAGGGGGCAGCCGCCCCCCCCCCCCCCAACATTTGTGATTTAACATTACGTCTATGGGCGTTGCATGGAAAGAATCAACTTCAGAATGCCTCCTCCCCCCCCCCCCAACTTGACATAGTTCCTACGGCCCTGGGTACATGTTAGTGTGGATGTTTTTTTAATCTTATTTCTTGCATGCAAATTTGCACTTTAAATTTTGGTAATTTGTCCAGCTGATTATCAATGTTTCCTGATATATGATATTCCTGATATTTCTGACTACCTTACATATCCATTTTAGGTACAACCAAAAGCTGCATGAAGAGAAGCAGGGGAGCGAAGCGCCCACAAGTGAAGTATCCTAGCATTGGGAAATTTGGGTGGAAAATGACACCCTATGGATACTATTTTTCCACTCTTTTTCCTGAGTTTTACTGTGAATTTTCCACTCTTTATTTTACAATGCATTAAATAATTGGAAACCTGATACTGATTTATGGATGTAATTATAGGGACAGCTTGTGGATGGAAAGACTGGTAAGCATTGGCATAGATAATAACTAATTTTGGTGAGCAGGTAATTGGGTGATAAAGCCTGGTACATATGCTTTTTGGTTTAATTTTCCACTCTTTATACTTATTTTTAGTCAGAATTTTCCACTCTGCACCCCACCTCCAAAGCAATTCTAGGAGCCTGAGTGAGTAGGTATGTAGCATATTTATTTGTTGCTCTTTATCTCTTCTTGTAGTTAGAAACTTTAGTTACTCATCTATTATGTTTCATTATGATTTATATTGTCAAAGATTTACCATTTCGCTTCATCAACGAGCTTAGCATGTCAGCTCGTAATTGTTACTATGACTGATGTGTGCAATGTTTTTGTTTTGTTTTTCTGCCAGCATTTGTTGTTCATGATCACAGTGATTTTGAGCCTAGCCCAGGATGCAGGAGCCTGGAGCAGTCTCATTATATGTGCTCATGGACAAGATGTGTTGCCATCACAATTCACAAAGTATGTGAAGTTTGCAATGTTGCCACACAAATGGGAAAAACACATGCAACATGTTATTCAATGGAATGTATGTGTTTCTTCATTTGCAAGCAAGAATGGTCTTCAATCCAGTAAAACGTTGTCATGCATGGTTGTCATATGCACTATCAATACTTCCATATAATATTTTGGCCCTTTAGGTTCAGGTTTTATTGGTTTAGTAATAATATAAAATTCTGTAAGATGTATTGTTTTAATGAATAAATGGACAACACTTCAGCAATCCTATAGACTGCCATTTGAACATTGTATCAACATGCTTGTCTGCAGCCCTTCACGGGAAGATGGAATAAGTATTTATGCATGTTTTATGTTTGTGTCATCA
>JAXIVJ010006179.1:0-20000 GCA_036785665.1 Chirona hameri
CTGCCTCCCTATCATCTGCCCAGTCCATCCACTGCCTCTCTATCATCTGCCCAGTCCACCCACTGCCTCCCTATTATCTGCCCAGTCCATCCACTGCCTCCCTATCATCTGCCCAGTCCATACACTGCCTCTCTATCATCTGCCCAGTCCATCCACTGCCTCCCTATCATCTACCCAGTCCATCCACTGCCTCCCTATCATCTGCCCAGTCCATCCACTGCCTCCCTATCATCTGCCCAGTCCATCCACTGCCTCCCTATCATCTGCCTCCCTATCATCTGCCCAGTCCATCCACTGCCTCTCTATCATCTGCCCAGTCCACCCACTGCCTCCCTATTATCTGCCCAGTCCATCCACTGCCTCCCTATCATCTGCCCAGTCCATCCACTGCCTCCCTATCATCTGCCCAGTCCATCCACTGCCTCCCTATCATCTGCCTCCCTATCATCTGCCCAGTCCATCCACTGCCTCCCTATCATCTGCCTCTCTATCATCTGCCCAGTCCATCCACTGCCTCCCTATCATCTGCCCAGTCCATCCACTGCCTCCCTATCGTCTGCCCAGTCCATCCACTGCCTCCCTATCATCTGCCCAGTCCATCCACTGCCTCTCTATCATCTGCCCAGTCCATCCACTGCCTCCATATCATCTGCCCAGTCCATCCACTGCCTCCCTATCATCTGCCCAGTCCATCCACTGCCTCTCTATCATCTGCCTCTCTATCATCTGCCCAGTCCATCCACTGCCTCTCTATCATCTGCCCAGTCCATCCACTGCCTCTCTATCATCTGCCTCCATATCATCTGCCCAGTCCATCCACTGCCTCCCTATCGTCTGCCCAGTCCATCCACTGCCTCCCTATCATCTGCCCAGTCCATCCACTGCCTCTCTATCATCTGCCCAGTCATCCACTGCCTCCATATCATCTGCCCAGTCCATCCACTGCCTCCCTATCATCTGCCCAGTCCATCCACTGCCTCTCTATCATCTGCCTCTCTATCATCTGCCCAGTCCATCCACTGCCTCTCTATCATCTGCCCAGCCCATCCACTGCCTCTCTATCATCTGCCTCCATATCATCTGCCCAGTCCATCCACTGCCTCCCTATCATCTGCCCAGTCCATCCACTGCCTCCCTATCATCTGCCCATCCACTGCCTCTCTATCATCTGCCTCTCTATCATCTGCCCAGTCCATCCACTGCCTCTCTATCATCTGCCCAGCCCATCCACTGCCTCTCTATCATCTGCCTCCATATCATCTGCCCAGTCCACCCACTGCCTCCCTATCATCTGCCCAGTCCATCCACTGCCTCCCTATCATCTGTCCAGTCCATCCACTGCCTCTCTATCATCTGCCTCTCTATCATCTGCCCAGTCCATCCACTGCCTCTCTATCATCTGCCCAGCCCATCCACTGCCTCTCTATCATCTGCCTCCATATCATCTGCCCAGTCCACCCACTGCCTCCCTATCATCTGCCCAGTCCATCCACTGCCTCCCTATCATCTGCCCAGTCCATCCACTGCCTCTCTATCATCTGCCTCTCTATCATCTGCCCAGTCCATCCACTGCCTCTCTATCATCTGCCCAGCCCATCCACTGCCTCTCTATCATCTGCCTCCATATCATCTGCCCAGTCCACCCACTGCCTCCCTATCATCTGCCCAGTCCATCCACTGCCTCCCTATCATCTGCCCAGTCCATCCACTGCCTCCCTCGCCTCTGTCTACCCTGACCCAAGCCATGCAGCTGTGCAGCTGCCGATACAGCGTGTTCAATCGTCTGCCTCCAGCTTCCTGCTGACGATGGCGACGGAGCCAAGCGAGCCGAAGCTGACCCGTCCGTGCTCCACCTCCTGGTGTTGGCTGGCAGCCAGCGCAGAGTTGGAGCGGGACTGGTGCACGCTCTCGCACAGACGGTTCTGCATCACCGCCAGAGACACCTGGCGGACGGACGGGGTAGCTCAGCTTACAAGCGGCGGCGCCAGGGGGGACAGCGAATGGTAGCATGACTACATTCGTAATGCATTCCTACTCCCTGTTGGGGTAATGGCGAGTGAACACTGGGCAGCTAAGTGAGCAATTTGAGCCGATTCGAATGATTTGTCTGATGACGGCGCACACTGCGTATACGTATACGGTCTATCAGTTATCACAGTTTCTGTTTCACTGTCACCACTATCAAAAAGGGCATGCACACAATAATAAGCGATGTTGATGTGGATGTTGATGTGTGTGTATAAGTGTTTGATGTTAATGCTCAGCTTTGTGTTACGCTTTACGTGTTGACTGTGTTGGCTGTTGCTGTTTGCTGGAGCAACTGCTTTAGACTAAGAGGAACGTCACATGAGTCCTGTCCCTAGATGGCACTAGTAGTAAACGCCTGAAGTTATGCTGTACCGCATAGCTTGAAGTCGAGAAAGCCAAAGTCTGCGCAATGGGGGGGGGGGGGGGGGGGGGTAACGAATCATTCTGATTTCTGGTCATCAAAAGGGGGTAATCCATATTCCATACCTTGATGCTGAGAACCACCTCGTTATGTGTTATTTGCTGGGAGGTGGTAACCATGGTAACCACACCACTGCTTTAGACTAAGCTTTTTTTTTATTTTGACCGGGTCGGCCTGAAACCATACTTCCCGGAGGGGCGCTAACATCTGGTCAGTGGCAGGGGCGGAACTTTATATCTCTTTGGGAGGGCCCGAGCCCCCCCCCCCAATGCGGAGCTGAGCCCCCCCCCCCAACGGTGCTCCGGCCCCCCAATGTTTTCCAAAATGTGTGCCCCTCTAAAATTTCAAGGACTACCCGTACAGATTGTTGTTTTGAATTTTGCGTATTTCATCATATCAAGATGCAGGGTCCTAGGATTGCTTTGGAGCTTAGGTGCGGAATGGAAAATTATGGCTACAAATAAGCATAAAGAGTGGAAAATTCAACCAAAAGTCATTGTATTCGGCTTCATCAGTGTCCAATTACCCGCTCACCAGAATTAGATATTACCTATGCCAATTTTGATCTGTCTTTCCCTGTCTTGTCCTATCATTACATCCATAAATCAGTATAGAGTTCAAATTATCAAATACATTTTAGAATAAGGAGTGGAAAATTAAGAGGAAAACTTGGAAAAAGGGTGGACAAATAAAAAGTATCCATAGGGTGTCATTTTCCGCCCAAATTTCCCAATGCCAGGACACTGTCAAGATGTGATACCATCTCGAGTATTCCATCTTACAAGTATACGAGCATTGTGATTCCATCTGCGACTGCTTTTCGATTATTATATGGGTAAGTTGGTAGCATGGATTCTCTTCTGCTAACAAGTCTGTAGATACAAGGTTCAATCGTTCAGATTGGCGAATAGCGGAGGGGAGCATGACGAATTAGCGATCGGAGTGCTCTATTTAAATGGCGTTCAATAGAATTTGTTGTAAATTTATTTTTTACCTGAAATAAGGCTGACGGTTTATGCAGCCTTTTTGGCTCCCTGGTATTGCAATATCCTAAATATCTAAGCTAAAATAATAGTTTGATGAGGAACGTCGAGGGGATCATACCATCAAAGGGCATCGGGTCATCGCGGCCAGGGGACTAGGGGTCCATGTCTCTTCCAGGAGGTTAACCGAGGTTGGCCTGAGTGGGTCCTTGGTTGACCTGACGAGCCCTCGGCCAGCCTGAGCGAGCCTCGTTGGGCCTGGAGGGGAGCTCGGTCGACCTGAAGTGGCACTCCGTCGACTTGAAGGAGTCATTCGTCCATCCGTGGGGGGTTCCAGTCGGCCTAAGGAGCCATTGTTTGGCCTGAGGGTTCCCCTGCCGGCCTGGGGGACCTCAGTCGGCCTGAGGACCCTCGGTCGACTAGGGGGAGGGGGGGGGGGGGGCTCGGTCGACTTGATCGAACTTCGGCCGGTTTGGCCGGCCGGCCCTTCGTCGGCCTGAGGAGTGTCCAGTCGGACTGACGAGCTCTTCTTCGGCCTAAGGGGGCCTCTGAGTGTGCCTGATGACCCTCGCTTGGTCTGAGGGGCTCTCGGTCAGCTTGAGGGGGCCCTCTGTTGGCCTGTGGAACCCTCTGTCGTCCTAAGTGGCTCTCGTTTGGTCTGAGGGGATCTCAGTCAGCTTGAAGGGTCTTTTTTCGGTCTGAGAGGTCCTTGGTCGGCCTGAAGGGGCCATCGTCTGCCTGAGGGGGTCCTCTGGCGGCTTTAGCGGGCTCTCGGTCGCCTTGAAGGGCCCTCAGTTGGCTTAGTCGACTTGAGAAGCCCTTTTTCGGCCTAAGGTGCCTTCGGTCACTTTGAGGTGATTTGTCGACCTGAGGGACCTTCGGTCAGCTTGAGGAGGCCTTCGATTGGCCTGAGGGGTCCTTGGTCGGCCTGAGTGGCCCTCGGTCGGCCTATAGGGGTCCCTAGTGTGCCTGTGGGGCTCTTCTGCCGGCCTTAGGGGCTCTCGGTCGACTTGAGATGCCCTTGGGCGGCTTGAGGGGGCCCTTGGTTGGCTGAAAGGAGAACTCAGTCGGCCTGAGGGGACCATCGGTCGGCTCGAGTGGCTCTTGAGTCTTGCCAGGCCTGAGCGGGCCCCAGGCTGGTCTTAGAGGGCCATTGTCTAGACCGGAAAGAACCCGGCGGTCTGAGAGGGGCCTCAGTTGGTTTGAGACAGTATATTCGAGGCCTTAGAGCCTTAGGCTCCTTGTCGTTCTGAAATTACATTCGTCATGCCTGAGAGGGCCCTGTGCCTGTCTGAGAGATCTGTTTACCAGTTTGAAAGGACCCTTAATCGTCCAGGGGCGGGGGGGGGGGGGGCGCTTTTCAGGCCTAAGAGAGCCCTAAGTCCCTAAGAGAGGATCCTCTCCGCTTCTTTGAGAGGATTATCCGTCGACCAGAGATGATCACCTTCTGATCTGAGAGGGCCTTACGCTTGTCTAAGAGGGCCATTGTCAGACCTAAGAGGGCCCTGTGCAAGTCTGAGAAAGCTCTCGGTCATTCTGGAGAGCCCTTAAACGGGCTGAGAGAGCCATGTCGGTCGGAAGCAGTCATGCAGACTCGGACTCGGAATCTGAGTCTATTGGAGTAGGTTATTTTTGCTGGAGCCGGAGCATAGGCGTAGGAACAGGGGGGGGGGGGGGGGGGCAGCCGCCCCCCCCCCGCCCAACATTTTGGATTTTAACATTACGCCTATGGGCGTTGCATGAAAAGAATCTACTTCAGAATGCCTCCTGCCCCCCCCCCCCCCCCACCTCCCCCCCCAACTTGAACATAGTTCCTACGCCCCTGAGTCTGAGTCAGTTAAATTTTGCCGACTCTGGCTGGCATGTGAAAATTATGTATGAGGAACGTGTTTTTCAGATGCATTTTTAATTGGCCACCGATGGCGATAATTTCACATTTAACGGCTTCGAAATTGTGTTCCGGTCCTTGTCAGTGTTTACCTATCAATTTCAGTTAACTAGTAATTTTCTAATTTTATGGGCTGAAAGAAGGAAATTGGAGACCAAAAATTTTTGGGTATTTTTTCCTGTATGAAACGGAAAAAATAGTTCCATAATTGTAATAATTATAATAGTTTTATAATAAGTATATTATACAATAATTATACACTATATATACATATACATAAAGTATTGGACATATATATATATATATATATATATATATATATATATATATATATATATATATATATATATATATATATATATATATATATATATATATATATATATATATATATATATATATATATATATATATATATATATATATATATATATATATATATATATATATATATATATATATATATATATATATATATATATATATATATATATATATATATATATATATATATATATATATATATATATATATATATATATATATATATATATATATATATATATATATATATATATATATATATATATATATATATATATATATATATATATATATATATATATATACATACATACATACATACATACATACATACATACATACATACATACATACATACATACATACATACATACATACATACATACATACATACATGCATGCATGCATGCATGCATGCATGCATGCATGCATGCATGCATACATACATACATACATACATACATGCATGCATGCATGCATGCATGCATGCATGCATGCATGCATGCATACATACATACATACATACATACATACATACATACATACATACATACATACATACATACATACATACATACATACATACATACATACATACATACATACATACATACATACATACATACATACATACATACATACATACATACATACATACATACATACATACATACATACATACATACATACATACATACATACATACATACATACATACATACATACATACATACATACATACATACATACATACATACATACATACATACATACATACATACATACATACATACATACATACATACATACATACATACATACATACATACATACATACATGCATGCATGCATGCATGCATGCATGCATGCATGCATGCATACATACATACATACATACATACATACATACATACATACATACATACATACATACATACATACATACATACATACATACATACATACATACATACATACATACATACATACATACATACATACATACATACATACATACATACATACATACATACATACATACATACATACATACATACATACATACATACATACATACATACATACATACATACATACATACATACATACATACATACATACATACATACATACATACATACATACATACATACATACATACATACATACATACATACATACATACATACATACATACATACATACATACATACATACATACATACATACATACATACATACATACATACATACATACATACATACATACATACATACATACATACATACATACATACATACATACATACATACATACATACATACATACATACATACATACATACATACATACATACATACATACATACATACATACATACATACATACATACATACATACATACATACATACATACATACATACATACATACATACATACATACATACATACATACATACATACATACATACATACATACATACATACATACATACATACATACATACATACATACATACATACATACATACATACATACATACATACATACATACATACATACATACATACATACATACATACATACATACATACATACATACATACATACATACATACATACATACATACATACATACATACATACATACATACATACATACATACATACATACATACATACATACATACATACATACATACATACATACATACATACATACATACATACATACATACATACATACATACATACATACATACATACATACATACATACATACATACATACATACATACATACATACATACATACATACATACATACATACATACATACATACATACATACATACATACATACATACATACATACATACATACATACATACATACATACATACATACATACATACATACATACATACATACATACATACATACATACATACATACATACATACATACATACATACATACATACATACATACATACATACATACATACATACATACATACATACATACATACATACATACATACATACATACATACATACATACATACATACATACATACATACATACATACATACATACATACATACATACATACATACATACATACATACATACATACATACATACATACATACATACATACATACATACATACATACATACATACATACATACATACATACATACATACATACATACATACATACATACATACATACATACATACATACATACATACATACATACATACATACATACATACATACATACATACATACATACATACATACATACATACATACATACATACATACATACATACATACATACATACATACATACATACATACATACATACATACATACATACATACATACATACATACATACATACATACATACATACATACATACATACATACATACATACATACATACATACATACATACATACATACATACATACATACATACATACATACATACATACATACATACATACATACATACATACATACATACATACATACATACATACATACATACATACATACATACATACATACATACATACATACATACATACATACATACATACATACATACATACATACATACATACATACATACATACATACATACATACATACATACATACATACATACATACATACATACATACATACATACATACATACATACATACATACATACATACATACATACATACATACATACATACATACATACATACATACATACATACATACATACATACATACATACATACATACATACATACATACATACATACATACATACATACATACATACATACATACATACATACATACATACATACATACATACATACATACATACATACATACATACATACATACATACATACATACATACATACATACATACATACATACATACATACATACATACATACATACATACATACATACATACATACATACATACATACATACATACATACATACATACATACATACATACATACATACATACATACATACATACATACATACATACATACATACATACATACATACATACATACATACATACATACATACATACATACATACATACATACATACATACATACATACATACATACATACATACATACATACATACATACATACATACATACATACATACATACATACATACATACATACATACATACATACATACATACATACATACATACATACATACATACATACATACATACATACATACATACATACATACATACATACATACATACATACATACATACATACATACATACATACATACATACATACATACATACATACATACATACATACATACATACATACATACATACATACATACATACATACATACATACATACATACATACATACATACATACATACATACATACATACATACATACATACATACATACATACATACATACATACATACATACATACATACATACATACATATATATATATATATATATATATATATATATATATATATATATATATATATATATATATATATATATATATATATATATATATATATATATATATATATATAGTATTGGACATTTAGTAAGTCAACTTGACCATTCGGCCGTTGGGCCCCCCCCCCCCCCCCAACCGATTTCATAAAGTTCCACCGCTGGTCAGTGGGCATTGAGCAACTTCACACGTCTACTTATATTCCTGTCCCTAGATGGCGCTAGTAGTAAACGCCTGAAGTTAAGCTGTACCGCATGGCTCTTGAAGTCGAGAAAGCTGAGGTCTGCGCAATGGAAGAGGGGGTAACGAGTCATTCTGGTCATCAAACGGGGTAAATCATAACCTTGACGCCGATAACCACTGCTTTACGTGCTGTTATTTGCTTGAAACCACTGCTGCAATTTGCAAACTTAGACCAGCATCATACCTGCACGCTTATTCCTGTCCCTAGATGGCACTAGTAGTAAACGCCTGAAGTTATGCTGTACCGCATAGCTTGCAGTCGAGAAAGCCAAAGTCTGCGCAAAGTCTGCGTCTGCGCAATGGTTAGCGAGTCATTTTGGTCATCAAAAGGGGGTAACTATACCTTTCACGTTGAGGAACACTGGCTTACAGGAATAACAATGCGAAATAATAACTACTAAAGTAATGCGTGATTTCCTATGCATTCCAATCCATGCTCCTCACGTCGTGGTCTGTCTGGAAGCTTATGATTACTTGCATGATTTGACCACATGGATGGCTAACTTAAGGGTCATTCCACGTCAAATAGCACAAGAAATTCCCCGACCCCCTCCGATTTGGATGAAAGTTGGTACACCTGTAGTGTCAAGTGAAATAAACATACCCACCCACTTTTAGGTCCGGGTGACCTCAAGGGTCATATTTAGAGGTCATCAAAGGTCACGATTTTGCGCGTACTTTACATCAATCAAACGCCTATATATTGTATGCTAATAACTAAGCGGAGTACAACTAATATCGAAGTCCACAGGATTGGACGATTCAGAAATAGAGGTAAAAATCTATGTGCTTTCAATTTGACCTTTGACCTGACGAGGTCAAAATAATAAAATGTATTTTCCATAAGTTTGCCTGCTCGTAACTAGTCCAAACTTGGCAGAATAAATTAACGTAAGATCCTCTAAGAATGTACAAAAAAGAATGGCGGAGACTTTTCACTTTTTGAGATACCGCCCTTTGAGTATGGTAAGGAAGTGAAACGGGGCAATGCCTCGAGGCTATTTTCATGTCGCTTGCCATAATGTCTGTTTCTTTGGCCCGTTTGACGTCCAATTTGGTGGGTAGCTTCCGGTTGACGAATTCAATAACTTCCCGAGTTCAACTTGACCTGACCTAGCATGACCTAGGAATAGTGCATTGCCCATAGATACGTATTACCTATAGGTAATACGGTGTTCTATGGATGTTCAGGAGCATAACACATATGCACAGGTGTTAACAGGTGACATTGATGGTTTCCGTTGAGATCATGACCCCGGATGACCTTTTCAGAGGTCAGCCGAGGTCACTGACCTTTGATGACCTGATATTATATTTTTGGCCTCTGGAGGTTTCTAGGACATTTTAGAATGCTGATTTAAAATTTGGAATCCATTTTACATAATTGTATATTCCACTGGGGGCATGCACTTCACACGTCAACCGAGGTCACTGACTTCCAATGACCTGAGATGACATTTTTGTTTACTATGATAGCTTCTAGGACATTTTGTGACGCAGATTTTAAATTGGCACCCATATTTTGCATAATATTATACATATAATTATATAAAATTCATTCCAAATTTGAAATCAGTATCCTAAAATGTCCTAGAAACCTACACAGACCAAACATATCATCTCAGGTCATCAAAGGTCAGTGACTTCGGTTGACCTCTTAAAAGATCATCCGGGATCATGATCTCAATGGAAACCATAAATGTCACCTGTTAATACCTGTGCATATGTGTTATGCTCCTGAACATCTATAAAACACCGTATTACCTATAGGTAATACGTATCTATGGGCAATACACTATTCCTAGGTCATGCTAGGTCATGCGAGGTCAGGTCAAGCTGAAAACTCGGGAAGTTATTGAATTTGTCAACCGGAAGCTACCCACCAAATTGGACGTCAATCGGGCCAAAGAAACCGACATTATGGCAAGCGACATGAAAATAGCCTCGGGACATTGCTCCGTTTCACTTCCTTACAAGTACATCCTCTGTACTTGTAAGGCCCGCCCAAAGGGCGGTATCCAAGAAGTTAGAAAGTCTCCACCATTCTTTTTTGCACATTCTTAGAGGATGTTACGTTAATTTATTCCGCCAAGTTTAGACTTGTTACGAGCAGGCAAACTTATATAAAAATACATTTGATTATTTTGACCTCGTCAGGTCAAAGGTCAAAATGAGGTTACGTAGTTTTTTTTACCCCTAATTCCGAATGGTCCAACCCTATGGAGCACTTCGATATTAGTTTTATTCCGCTAAGTCCATTAACATAAAAGATATAGGCGTTTGATTGATATAAAGTACGCAATAAATCGTGACCTTTGATGACCTCTAAATATGACCCTTGAGGCCACCCGGACCTAAAAGTGGGTGTGTATGTTTCTTTCACTTGACACTACAGGTGTACCAATTTTCATCAAAATCTGAAAGGTTCGGGTACGAAACCGCCTTTTTGTGCGATTTGACGTGGAATGACGCTTAAGTGACTATTACCATTTTAACCATGTTGGTAACCATGTTGGTAACCATGTTGGTAACCATGTATGGTTGTTAGACCACCCAAGGGATGAATTAGGCCACTCACTACACCATCATACTTGTCTGGCAGCATCACCTACAACAGCCTCTCTCCCTGCTCACCACCCACCTTGTTGGCCTGCAGGAGCTCCCTGTTGTAGGTGATGTTGTCCAGCATGCTGTTGCGCCGGCGTCGCTCCTCGTGCAGCTCCAGACCGCCGCGTGGCGTGGCCGCCATCTGCGGTGAGAGCCGCGGCGTGCCGCGCAGCACGGCCACCGGGGAGGTCTCGTTCGCCACGGAGGGCGCCGGCAGCGCGCACAGCACGTCCACCCTCCGGATGACCCAGTGCAGCGCCTGCTTGATGACGATGGAGACGATGTTGAACAGGGAGTACATGCAGCAGACGCCGGCCACGGTCAGCAGGAAGTTGGCAGCGCTGTACCACTCGCTGGTCGTCTGCGTTCCAGCCACCACGTCACCGAAGCCGATCGTGGCGAACGACACGAAGCTGAAGTAGGTCGCCTTGATGTAGTGCCAGCGCTCGCCGCGCGCGTAGAAGAGCGCGGACAGCTGGAGCACGAGCGCGTTGCAGAGGAGCAGGTAGAGCAGCACCCAGGCGACGGACGGTTTCCAGCGCTGGGCGCGGCTGTCCCCGGAGACGGCGCTGGCGGGGCGCGACAGCAGCAGCGGCATCACCTGCTGCGCCGGCCGCCGGCCGTGGTACGCCCGCATCAGGAACGACAGCAGAGTGATGAAGCGCTCCAGGAACAGGTTGAAGAAGAGAATGCCGCCGGCGCAGCCGAATAGCCCGTAGAAAATGAGCAAGACGCGACCGGTGGCGGTGTATGGTGCGGTCCAGCCCCAGCCTGATGGTTAGGCGTCATGTTAGGGCTGGACCGCACCCCACACCACCTGACCTGACCTGACCTGACCTGACCTGACGACTGACCTTCAGGCTGGGGCTGGACCGCACCCCACACCCCCTGACCTGACCTGACCTGACGACTAGCCCTCAGGCTGGGGCTGGACCGCACCCCACACCACCTGACCTGACCTGACCTGACCTGACCTGACCTGACGACTGACCCTCAGGCTGGGGCTGGACCGCACCAGCCTGAGGATCAGTCGTCAGGTCAGGTCAGGTGGTGTGCGGTGCGGTTCACCCCTATTCTGAGGGTCAGTCGTCAGGTCAGGTCAGGTGGTGTGGGGTGAGGTCCAGCGCGGACGATCCGCGGACGAGCCTGAGGGTCAGTCGTCAGAGCCTGAGGGTCAGGTCAGATCAGGTCAGGTCAAGCGGTGTGCGGTGCGCTACAGCCCCAGCCTGAAGGTCAATCAGGTCAGGTTAGGTCAGGTCAGGTGGAGAGGGGTGCGGTCCAGCCCAGCCCAGCCCAGCCTGAGGGCCAGGCGTCAGGTCAGGTGGTGTGTGGTCCATCCCCAACCTGAGGGTCAGTCGTCAGGTCAGGTCAGGTCAGGTCAGGCCAGGTGGTGTGGTGCGGTCCAGCCCCAGGCTGAGGGTCAGGTCAGGTCAGGTCAGGTGGTGTGTGGTGCGGTCCAACCCCAGCCTGAGGGTCAGCCGTCAGGTCAGGTCAGGTTAGGTGGTGTGTGGTGCGGTCCAGCCCCAGCCTGAGGGTCAGGTCAGATCAGGTCAGGTCAAGCGGTGTGCGGTAAGATTCAGGCTTACGAATCAGGAATCCCACTTTAGGAATCCAATACCATTGTGAGTGCTATGTTACAAGTATTCGTTGGGTACATGCTCTTACGGGCCATAAACAATCCGTAAATGTGGCTGCCGTAAGCGCACATTCATTCGTTTTCCCCACCAACCCTGCCTGACCAGCAGTGAAGCCTCCCTCGCCCGGCCACCCTACCTCGACAGCGCGTCTCCCCTGCCTACTGCCACCCCCACCTCACCGATGGTGGAGACGACGGTGCAGCAGAAGTGGAAGCTGCCGGCCAGGTCCCACTGCGGCCGTCCGGACAGCAGGCCGCGCCTGTCTGCCACCCGCTGCAGCCGCAGCAGCTGCTCCACACCCCGCAGCGCCTGGGCGCCCGTCGACGCCGTCACGTTCCGGCGCAGCGCGTCAAACGCGGCGCGGAAGTGGCGCTGAGCGCTCAGCTCCGGCTCGCGCTCGACAGAGTGGAAGAGCGCCGCGCCGGCCAGCAGGTAGAGCAGGAGGACGGGGATGAGGAGGAGGAACCGGCAGGTGTCCTCGTGTCGGCGCAGCTGGAAGTGACAGGAGGCCAGCAGGCGCGCGCTACCGCTGCCCTCTGACGCCGCCATTGGGGGAGGGAGGGAGGGAGGGAGGGAGGGAGGGAGGGAGGGAGGGAGGGAGGGAGGGAGGGAGGGAGGGAGGGAGGGAGGGAGGGAGGGAAGAGGGGAGGGGAGGGGAGGGGAGGGGAGGGGAGGGGAGGGGAGGGGAGGGGAGGGGAGGGGAGGGGAGGGGAGGGGAGGGGAGGGGAGGGGAGCGTGGGCGAAGGATACCAATGAAGAGGGAGGAAGGGGCGGAGGGCACCAATCAAGAGGGAGGGAGGGGCAGAGGACACCAATGAAGAGGGAGGGAGGAGCGCTGGAGCGGTGCTGCAGGGCCTCCAGGAAGGTTCGACTCGGGAAGTCTGTTGGAGCTCACTGGGGCCCTCGGAGCGGCAGCACGAGATCCAGTCCCGTGACGCTGCCACGTGACTGGACCGTCACGCCCCGGTCCGCGGTGACACCGTCACAGAGCAGCGCCACACGTGTCACCTCCCGGCACGATGCACGGCACAGAAATCAATCGCTCCCGTCCCGCTGTGCTTACACCCGGAGCTGTGTACGGTGTGCGTGCCGGCGTCGCCATGGCAACCAGTCGGCTTCATCCCGGCCGGGTCAATGGCAGATACTCTCAAGGTCTGTAAAGATATCTCTGAAAAAGATACTCTGAGTAGCCGGGCAACGGACAGATTAACCCTCGCCCTACGGGGGGGGGGGGCCTGACAGACCCCCCTGAGGTTTTTCTTGAATAACTTTTTACACATGCGGTGCATCTTGCTGAAATTTTCGGTAGCTGAATCTACAACAATTATACGTATGCTGTAAAAATTGAATTGCAATTGGTTAAGTAGTTTGGGAGATAATCATGTTTTGATGACGTCATGTTGGTAAAAAAAATGAGAAATATTTGAAAAATCGTAGAAAACAGAGTTTTAAGGCCAATTGCAAACGCAATTCACCAAAAATACAAAATCGCATTCTCTTTAAAATGGCAATCTCGGATTTTCATTTTTTTTGCTTTTTGACCCCCAAAATAAAAATAAAATGTTTTTTAAATCCCCACAAAATCAAAATTTTCAAAGATGTTAGAAAAACCGGAATATATGTGAGATAACTGAGTATGGACAACACCCATACCATATTTCAAAACAATATCTTAATTTTTGACTGAGTGATGGCTCCCTAAGTGTAAGAAACTGATGACGTCATTTAAAAAAATCTTTTTTTGACTTTTTTGATAAGATACGAACAAATAATGACCTTGTCTGTATTTCTGAGCCAAAACTGGTCTAGAAACATGCCTTTTTATTTACATTGATACATTTCTAATTTTGAGGTTTTCTGAAGAGCAACATCGCTGCTCTGGACGTGGTAAATCCTAGGTCATTCACTTGACCTGGAAGGTCACCCGTTGAACTGAAACCTAAAACTCGCATACTGTTAGTTTCCTCTCATGACAGGCAACATTCTGGTTCTTACCACATTGCTCGAAGTTGCTTGGTTTGGAAATTAAAAGGGGGGGGGCTGTCAGGCCCCCCCCCCCCCCGTAGGGCGAAGGTGAAAAAAGCTCCCGTAAGGCGAGGGTTAAGTGAGCGCGCGTGGACGACAGCGGCGTGGTTCTGTCAGAGCACACGGTACCGTTCGTCTGGTCAGTGTTCTTATCAGACAACGCGAGCCTTTATCACCACGGATGATTAGTCCGCCCCTGTAGCTCAGTGGGAGAGCGCTGGACTTCTGATCTTTCCCGGTATTGGCAGCCCGGGTTCGAGTCGCTTCGGCGCTCGCTATTTGCTCCTGACTGGGATGGCCTGCGGCCGGTGGCAGCGGTCGCACTCAAGGTCAGGTGACGTCAGTGAGCGGGGCGGACCGTGTCCAGGTATGTCGGGCACGTAAAACTTTCGTCTCTAAATTCTGCCGGACGCCGGGAATTGCGTGATCGGGTGGTGGGGTCAGGACCTGCGCAACAAGCTATGCTTAGCGTGGATCCTGACCTCGGAAATCCATCCATTCAAAAACATTCGGACTAAATTTATTTTAAAAAAAGGCTAATTTTATACATGAACTTCCGGTCTCCTGCGCTTTCTCACTTCCTGGACGGTGGTGGGTTATGTCTGCGGCTTTGCGACGATACGACTGGAGTAATTACTGTCGGAGTCTCCGGCTTCCCACGTCGACCAGGCGGGGGAACGGGAAAAACTCCACCGGCAGCCAGACCTGAACACGGGACCCATGGATTCCGAGCCCAACGCTCTACCGACTGAACCACCCGGACCACCTGGTCCTCGGTCTGATTGTAAGGCATGGCTTTGTCAATTACATCTCATTCAAGTCAGTAACATTTTCATGCGGTGCCGTAAATCGAAGCGTGTCTCCAGTCGTGGCACAGATGTCGCGAATCCAATGCACACTCTCTTCAACTCCCAGCAGAACCCTAGTCAATATCTGGTTTCACTTGCGAATCCGTCATTGATTAAACACACAGTGAGCAAACACATTATATTTGGTAAACATGCAGTCGCAGAGCGCATAGCGCTGTGTGGCAACTATACGGAAGTACATTGCCCAATGCCCATTATGATTCGCAGAAGGCATCGCACCACCTATAGTTCCGCATGCATGGCAACTATAGGTAAGTTGATAACAGTAACACCGATTCCCTTCGTCAAGGCTACGCAGACAGCTCCGCACTCGAAACAACAGTCCACGCAGGATTTGAAAGCATACACGCGTCACAATAGTTTCGACCGGCTTTGAAGGCCCGCCGACCAAGAGAAGCAACACCGTGTGTCTTCGCATCAATGAAAGACTGCGTTGGTATGGTGGTTTTTACACCACGATGGAATGCTAGTGAGTAAAGCGTAACACTTTAACAACATAGAATAACAAATATAACATGTCGGTGTTGTGTAGTAACAGGTGTCGATCGTACTTTGTCAGGTATTATGGTGGCAAGTTATCAGAAGGCGCAGTTGCAGTTACCAACGGCGTGAGGTAACCATACTATGGATATTTCAGGAAACAAACTGTTGAGATTCTTTCAGGAAACAAGTGTCGAGTTATGCTAGCTCTAACTGATATGGCTTGAACCGCGTGCATCAGTCAAGTGTAACGCAAAGACAGATTTTAAACACAATGCGCGCACTAGTCTGAGGTCTGCTGATTCTTTTCACTGGCTAGCCTCAGTGCGGGTTTGACATATTCGTCTTCACCATCGGAGGAGCGGTCAGCCGCGGCCCCCCAGATCCGGTCCTCCACTCCTGTCCGATCCCCTGATCCTGATCATGATCCCTGACCCGTGAGCGGTGTACTCTCCGAGCCGACGAGCCCCCTCCCCGGGGATCATCAGAACCCGCTGACGAGCCCTCTCCCCGGGGATCATCAGAACCCGCTGACGAGCCCTCTCCCCGGGGATCATCAGAACCCGCCGACGAGCCCCCTCCCCGGGGATCATCAGAACCCGCCGATGATCCCCTCCCCGGGGATCATCAGAACCCCCCGATGAGCCCCCTCCCCGGGATCATCAGAACCCGCCGACGAGCCCCCTCCCCGGGGATCATCAGAACCCGCCGACGAGCCCCCTCCCCGGGGATCATCAGAACCCGCCGACGAGCCCCAATGCAACCCAAAAGTCCAGGCTACGGAATGAGGACGGGTAATGGTGACAGCTTAACAATAACGTCAGATCTGCAGATGGGAGGCAATGAGGAATAACAATAATACCAGGGGAGCCTCCTGCCCATTACATGCAACCGTGTACACATTAGTAAGCCCACTATATATAGTATATATTAACAGACATGAGCCAAGACCTTAACAAAGATCCATCATCCACAAGGATCCTATGACAACAAGTTTGATAAGACCCAGGCTGTGTCAACATCCGAAAACGATGTCGGAAAATCCGGGGATTGGAAGATTTTAGAGTATCTGCAACATCCTACGATAAAACAAAATGTTTTAAGAGATTAAAGGGAATAGTTCACTTTTAACATGGGGTTTTGGACTAAGATAGCAGATTTGTAAAGCAGATCTAAAAATGGGTTGTGGTGAAATAATTATACGTTAAGTAATTTTGACACAGGACTAGTGGGCCCGGTTTCATGTCCGCTGTTCCGGGCCACGATCGGGACATGAACGCTCGCCGCCGGAGGCAGGTACACTATCTCGCACGTACTCTCTGATCACGACGCCTCGTTAATATCCGCTCAGCCGCCCGGGCGGCCCCTTGTCAGAGACTGTACTTGGCGTCAGGCGGAGCGGGACGGAGGCAGAACGCCAGCTGCCAGCGTACGATTTATCGTGAAATACAAAGAGAAACTTACTTCTTTCTCCACATATATCCATCAGTTGTCCAAACCAAAGACATATTCGTAGGTTTGAGCTCAAGATGCACTGTGTGGTTGAATTTCAAGACAACTTTCAAGGTGACCTATTCCCTTTAAGGATCTTCAAAATGGGAACAGGATATTGTACCTAGGATACCGGATACCTAGGATCCGAGCCAAAATCCAGGATCCGGGATCTCCAGTATCCATTAAAAGCCCCCACAAAGTGATCCGGGATCCGATTAGATCTCGGATCAATTCCCTAGGTGTCCTATATCTGGGAGCTTTTGGGTATGGGCCCATGGCTGGCAATATGGAGTTCAAAAACATGCACGCAGTTATATGGATTGATACCATTGTAAATTATGCTGAAAAGATATCATTCATTCAATGCGATACACATCAGCGGACCAGTATGTCCAATATGACACAACCTAAAAATCTACAAACGAGCAGGCAGATAATTAAATCACAGTGACAAGTTAGTAACCACTATTTCAGATACATATTGAGTACGGGAGTTCGTCCGCAATGTCCAACGGAGGACACCGGGTGTCTTAAACACAACCACGGTGGAAACACGGCCACCGAAACTACATCGGGGGTCAGTTATCGGCACACGGCCTCGTTCAAGGCGATTGTAACGCTCACTTGGTGACCCCGGCTGGATTACGTCTTAGTAGTTTCAGGAGCCACCGTTAGATGGCTCTGACCGGAACCACATATAAGTAGTTCCAGTATTCACCGTTAGATGACTCTGGCCGTAACTACACACAATCTGTGTAGTTTCAGCAGTCACCGTTAGATGGCTCTGGCCAGGCCTGCGCCTCATCCGACTCGAACATTCTCTGAAGAAGAACCTCCACGCTGCGAGGACCTGCGGCACACACAAACACAGCCGGCGTTAGCTGACACCTCGTTAGCTCATAAGCTTCGTCACGTTGAGGACCAGGACAGGAAGTAAACCGAGTGAGGAGAGAGGTAGAAGTTTGGAAGCATGGAAGGCCCTGGAGAAAGGTGTCTAAACCTTGATTCAAGGCCTGTATCATTCGACTCTTCCAGCACCTGACGGTAGGAGCACTCCTCTCCCATTCTCTGAGTCTGACCTCTCCCTCTCTCCTGCTCTGCCCTCGTGTCTGACCTCTCCCTCTCCCCTGCCCTCGTGTCTGACCTCTCCCTCTACCCTCGTGTCTGACCTCTCCCCTGCTCTGCCCTCGTGTCTGACCTCTCCCTCTCCCCTGCTCTCGTGTCTGACCTCTCCCTCTCCCCTGCTCTGCCCTCGTGTCTGACCTCTCCCTCTCCCCTGCTCTGCCCTCTCCCTCTCCCCTGCTCTGCCCTCGTGTCTGACCTCTCCCTCTCCCCTGCTCTGCCCTCATGTCTGACCTCTCCCTCTCCCCTGCTCTGCCCTCGTGTCTGACCTCTCCCTCTCCCCTGCTCTCACCTCGTGTCTGACCTCTCCCCTG